>PNEQ01102326.1:0-33960 GCA_003012365.1 Medauroidea extradentata | reverse complement strand
GAGGATGGGGGCTTCAAATACCTTCGACAGATCAGTGTAATGCACAGCGGGGTTGCCTACGCTGAGTTTTCATTGCGCTCCCCTACGAAGACGGTACATTTCCGCCTACGGGTTTATAGTTAAAAAGTGCTTGTTTTGGCTCGTACTACCTGCCCTCAAGCGTTGTATCATGAATTAATATACACCCTGTATATTGTGTGGCAGATACCTGGCCTCTGGAAAAGGTTTTAAGAGTAAGAGTATATCATACAGCTACTGGATGGGTGATCGGTAGAGATGATGGTTTATCGCGGGAAAAATTGACTATTTGCTAGGCTTCAACGTACGTCCAGCTTATGAAAAGATGACTGGCTTTCGCTTGTACGTGGAGCTGTTGCCCTATTTGACTGAGCCAATAATAATCCCGCTGTTGTAATATTCAGTGTATGTTATTGGTCTGCAGACATCCACGTTATGTCAGTGTTTTCAAGGCTATGTTCACACAAAAAAATTTTCGCGATATACCATCATTTCTAGTGATCGGACAGTCTCCAATATTGTCAAGGAACTATCAAAAACTTAATGGAAACATTTTCAACCTTTTCATCCACCGGAACCTACAGAAGAACTGTGGAAATCTATCGCGGAAGGTTTGAAACAAAGACGGCAATTCCCACATTGCATAGGCGCCATTGGCGGCAAGCATGTTGTGATCAGAAAACCTGGTAGGTCTGGATCCTCATTCTTCAATTATAAACATACGTGTTCCGTGGTGTTAACGGCCATTGTTGATTCTAACAACACATTTGTTACAATAGATGTGTCAAAGGAGCGATTCAGTGAGGGGAGTATTTTTGGTACTAGAATTCTGACAAAACTAATTATGAATGGAACTTTACATATTCCGGCTCCTGTCTTTCTACCTACAATGGACCCCTCAAGTGAATTTAAATGAGAACATCCACACTACGTGAATATAAAAAGAAATCGATGTGTGTTGAAATTTTTAAATTTGAAGTTGATTTGAGGTAACTACAGCTACTTAAAGTTCACGCTTTTAAAACGCCCGCGGAAACGTGCAGTGACGTCACAAGCCACAGTACACACAGAGCCTTGGCAAGCTAGCTGACTGCTGTCGCACTCCGGCGGAATGCCAAACTACGCTTGGTAAAAAAACTATTTTAGGTCTGTTATGGTGGTTCGTTTGGTTATACGTATGTAGTTAATCATAAAATGTAACAAATGTTATATTTCAAATGTATTCGTGTCGGAGGTTACATAAAAGTTTAGTGTTACGCACATTGTTATATTGCACAATATCAGAGCAATATCCGAACACTGTAATATGCAATAATACATTAAATAAACCTGTTTGCTGTCGCAAACCATTACTATATTTAATTATTTAAAACCCATATAATTACTTTACAATAGAACCACAACAAGTGCCGGCACGGATGGTGCAATGGTTACTCTCTGGGCTGATATTGCAAAACTTAAGTGAGTTCAATATCTTTCGGGTTAGTACAATATTGTTTCTCAGATTTTGCATGGAACTGTCGATTCTTTATCCAAATTTAATATCTTGAATAATCAATAGTATTTTGTATTTCATTACGGATGTTACGTTCAAATGCAATACATTAATTTATACGGCAAATAATACTTCTGGGCTATTATGTGGTTTTGGTTTAGCGTACCGCAAAAAAAATGTTATTTATGTTATAAATCAGTATAACATAAGCTTACTGCAGTACTATTTAGCACTAATGACGTGTTCATTACGTAATATGTGAAGTAACGAGTGATTGAACACGCACAAAATAAACACACTTTGCCTAAATGCAAGTTTAACCATATATGACGTATTATTTTAATGTAGGTACACTATCCTACTAGATCACATAAAAAATCACATTCGCGATTCACATTCAATTTAAATCGCTGTTTCTTCCGCGTAAATATGCCATTTCAGACATTGCATTAATATGGTTGCGAAAATATAAAATAGCATAGATGGTTTAAAAAAATTAATAAAACATTTTTCTATCAGACACTTATAAAACTATATAATATTATTAAATAAAAAATACATTAAATGCGTGGGATTTGAACCCCTATCCTTAAAAATAGTAGTCAAGTACCGTAACATATACGCTACACTTTACCAATTGATTGGCAGGATAGCTTCAGCATTTATATGACGAGTGCTGACCGTATGGTTTGTGACGTGGACCAGTCAAAATACTTTTTCGGTCGCCTGCTGCTTCCCCGAACTTTGCTTGCTTCCCATTCCTAAACTATAGTGTTGAGAAGAAAATTCATTTTGGTACTTTCATATTTCTGCATTGTTAACAATATGGCATACATTTCAGCGTATTTAAAATTTCATGCGAGGGGTCCATTGAAGATCCCGTACCTTATGTCTTTGTAGGAAATAAAGCATTTCCTTTGTCTGAGAATTTAATGACGCCATATCCAAGACGTAGTGTTACTGATAATATATGAACACAAAGTGTTTAATTACAGACTCTCGCGAGCGCGCCAAACAGTCGAATATACTTTCGGTATACTTGCCCCTCATTTGAGAGTTTTCCGTGCTCCATTTGACATGTTGGTAGGGAGTGTTGACTGTGTCGTCAAGGCAGCTTGCGTCTCGCACAACTATTTAAAACATTTTCAAGTAGCATATAGGGATGAGGACACAGTTGAATAATTGCCCCAACATCAGCTACGTCCCTTGCAATTATGTAACAGTCGAAGTGCAGTCAAAGCTTTTGATGTTAGACAACATTTTACCACTTGCTTAAATTCAGCAGGAATGGTATCATGGCAGAAAGACAGTGTTTTACGTGGAAAATACTGAAGAAACTGCACATAATTGATATGGTTCATGAACTGTGTTTTAGCTTATTATTTGTATGTTGTTCAGATGTCTGTATGCACGAACTACGCATGGAAATAATTAAACCATTCCACCATACTCACCATTGTTCATTCCAATCTCCTTGGCTACTTCTTCCCATTTCTCGCCCTTTAATTTGACTCGCATATAATCTGAATCACGTCGTGTAACACGGTTCTGGTTCGCACCGCCACAATCAGATTTTCCTCCATTTTTAGCCCTAGTCACTATGACCTGCCGCAGGAAACTGTGGCATAGACACTGCGATCCGCAGTGTCATGTGGCGCAGGAACCGAGTCACGTCACACCGCGCTTCAGCGTGTGCGGGTACATGCTACTACATGATATACAGAAACCTGTGGTGACTCACCCTGCGCCACCCCACCAGCCTGCGTCTCATTTTGCGCCCGGCCTAAATGTTACTAATAGTGATTCTTACATTGTTCACCAAGCACTGCGATTCATACTACGTATTAACTCTTACACAAATGTAAATAAAATGTTATTTAAACAACAAAATCCTACGGTGAAAAATTTATGAAATAAAATATACTCTTAAATGGTTGTTGTAAAATATTTGTTGTAACAAATGAAGACTGAATCTAGTCGCAAATAAACCCGTCAATAATACAAAACTTTGTTTTGTATCTTGTTACCTGTAACGAACGAAAACTGTTAATTATATCTAACAGTGCGAGCAATAAATATCAAACATTGTAAATCATATCTTAGTTATAGTTGTAGATACTTTATGTTAGACGACGTACAAATCAGCGTCATTATACGTATGTTGTATAGAGATAGTTGAATTAATACTAACTTTGTTAATAATTAATGATTTAGTTGATAGTGTAGCCTACTTGTAGTTATACAAGGAGGCAGAGATATAAATGAAGGTTTGACATCAACTTAGGGATTTTCTGGTATATTTGCGTACCATAATTCCTTCTTGACAAGTATTTAAATAGAAAGGGAGTGGATATTTTGCTTTGTTTAAAATTATGGCAAGAAAATGAGTAGTAATAGAATAATTTGTAGCACTGATTTAATAAAGAAATTATAAAGTTTCTGGGACCAAAAATTTTGGATGTCCATTAGGTAGAGGTACTGGAAAAGGTTTCAGGGTAGATTTATAAAAGTTAGGAGAGTACTAGAAGGTATGTTCCTGCAATATTACCGGTTAAGCACTAGAGATTTTAAAATTGTCGGGAGGTAGATTTATACTGTCATCAAAGTACGTCTGAAAGTTATCGCAAAAGTGCAGTGATTTAATAGTTTTGCAGGAATGTGGAATTAATTAGACAATTTTTTACAAGCAAAGCAACGCTTCAAATAGTCATTATATTATAATCCATTAAACGTATTTAAAACTGCACAACAACTAATACAAATATATTCCCGTCAGAGTCGGAACAGAAGTGAGTGATGCGACCATTTGTTTCTTTTAAATGACCTGTAATGCAAAACACTTTAACAATGTAACTTTTCTAAATGTGATATGACTTGGTATTAATAAAATTGCATAAAAGACCATTCCCGGTAAAGTAAGCGCTTAGGGTGCCATAGAGATGTTCTAGGGTACTATAGTAGCTTATTTCCTTGACACTAAAAGTAACAGTCGTTCTATTGAATATTCACATTCTAAACTCCCGAACGAACGATTAAGTCTTTTGGTTGTTCGCAGCTAATTTCTGACGCGTGAAAAGTAGCCTTAAGTTTCTCTCTGCCACTAACAGCGACTTCGCTTGGGCCTTATTTATAGTCACAGCAATGTTGACGTTCTGCGGTAATTGCAGACTCTTTATTGTATGAGGGTAATCGTATTAAACACATACTTTATGTGGTATTAAGACTGATTGATCCCAAGCAACAAACAACTTCGCCACATAACGTCCAAGTTATTCATAAAATTACTTTAAAAAATACAATTTTTATTTCCTGGGCTCATAGATGTTGAACATAAACATGTCCTTGTAGAACTCTAGAATGAAACTCTCGTATAATTTAGTTCTCTCTAGTCGTACTTTCTTTTCGGATCATTTGCGTTGAAATTTTACAAACTATGTTTTCTTCTCAATAATTAAGTTATCTTATAAAATAAAAAACTTGTATTATTGTTTTAAGTACTTAACATATTCATCATTACGTCGCGAACGTCTCAATATATATACTGGTTATAATAAGTAGGCTATAATCGGCTGATATAAAACTAATTTTAACTTTTCATCTGTTGTTAGGGTTAAAATTTCGAAAAATTTTGTTTCACAACTTAATTTAAGTATTTATTATAAGTATCCAAGTGATGTGAAAAATTATTACGACACCCGTTCAGTCGAAGCAAAATCGAATATTCATTTAATAAACACATATCACTCCTGTACGGTACTGAAAGTTCGAATGTTTAAAATTCTTAAAAATCTTCTTGCGGCCATTTACCTAATCATCGTCACGGAGCGAAAATAAGTGAATATCTCGACGAGTTCAATGTATATCGAAAGTTTATCTAAAACACATTCCTTGAATTTTCTGCTCCTAAGAGAGTTAATTTCTAAAAACCCTTTAATCAAAATAATTTTAAACTACTATACTGGTGTCTCTTGGACATGAATAACACGAAAATACCAGTTGGGTTCAAGGTATATCGACGAATAATTAAAAACACTTTTAATATATGTTCACCTTTTTCACCTCTTTAGGTGGAGAATTTCGAAAATTCATGACATTTATTTTCAGGTGCTCGAGTAACCATTAACATCAAACATAAGCCACGTCGCTATATAAAAATCAATGATGTCGGTATTTATCGATCGTGAATCTAAAAATATATTACATATTTTTTTTTACCTCTTTGGAGATAAATTCGGCAAATATATTTAAATTATATTTTCGATATTTATGTAAGAATCAATCTAAAGCTAAGTAAATTTCGCTATCTCGATCGGTTAGGTAGATATGGAGGAATAATTGCAAATATATTTAACGTATTTTCACCCCTTAATTTTCAAATTTCGGAACGTCTTGGAGTTCTGTGTTAGTAATTTGTATATGTAACAAGTTGAAGTAAAACTCACGACGTTATCCCATTGGGTTCTAGCTGTATAGACGTTTAGCAAAAAATACATTTTTACTGCTTGGGGGTCGAGATAAAAAAAAATCCTCAAACTGCGTTTTTGGGTATTTATGTAAGCAACATTTTGTATTGAATACCAACTCTCTACCTCGAAGGATTCGCTAGAAATCTAAAGTTAATCGGAAACACATTGTAGGTATTTTCACCCCCTTAAAAGTTGAATTTCGAAAAATCCTTAAATTGTCTAATATGCGTTTTTATAATGTGTCCCGTTGAAGCAAAAATCGCGATGTAAGGCCGACGGGTTCGATCTCTATCGAAGTATCTTCGAAAATGTATTTAATCCCTTTTCACACCCCTAGAGGTCGAATGTTGAAAAATCACTTCTTAGTGTTCGCCTACGACCTGAAGGGAAACCACACAAAAATTTTCACGATTCTAGGGCCGATGGTTTGGCTGCAATTTGATGTGTCAGTCAGTCAGTCAGTCAGTGTTCTCGTTTGATCGACTCGGTAGGTCTATTTGAACTCAGTCGTTCACCCTGAAGCCCGCTCTACTGCTTGTTGCGCGCTGTTGCCACGTCGCATTGTAGGCCGTCTAGGGGCCCACTCATTCAACATTCACATCAGTCACGAAATGAAGTAAAGGTACTTCAGTTTACGCAAACATATAATACACTACCAGTGCTCCCGCGGCTTTGCTCGCGTGTGTTTTTTCATAGCAGATAATTACTTTCACTGAAGTATTTTGTACACCAGATATGTAGTTCAGTTAAGTGTTAGAATGACAAACCTGCTAGTTGATCTAAACCTGCAGAAGGATAAGAAGCAATATCAGTCCACGCAGTAAGCAGCCTTAAGTTTCTCCCTGCCATTAACAATGATTTTACCTGGGCCTTATTTATAGTCACAGCAATGTTGTCGTTGTGGGGTAAATACAGACACTTTAACGTTATAGGGTAATCGAATGATTTTCGTATTGTCTGCCTTGAAAGTTTACAAACTAGGTTGTCTTCTCAATAATTATGTTATCTTACAAAAAATAAAATCTTTTGTTACTTTTTTTTAGGTATTTAAAGTAACCATCATTCTATAGCGAACATTTCAATGTCTTTATTGGTTATAATATATATCGTCGGCTCATAGAAAACAAATGTTATGGTTTCGAATTTCAAAAATATTAGTTTCTTATTTTTAGGAATTGTACAAGTATCCAAGTAAAGTGAAAATCACGATAGCCTGTTCAATCGAAGCAAAATCAATCATACCTTAAAAATCACACATCACCCCTTTACAGTACTGAGAGTTCAAATATTCGAAAATCTTTCAAAACTTTATGCAGCCATTTACCTAATCATCCTGAAGTAAAAATAAACTGAATATATCGATAGGCTCGATACATTATATATATACAGGCTGTCCCAAAAGTAGTGTACCCATTTGAAATACAAAAAAAAAAACGCAAACCATATTAGCTATAAATGTTTTGTTTGTTGCAGGTTGGTACTGTGATATTGGAAATCAACTATGAATAGGTGGAACCCGAAAGAACGGGCGTGTATAGTTGAACTTTACTTCACGCATGGACATAGTGTTGTGCAAGCTCAGAGGGCGTACGAACGAAAATGTAATGTTCGCGCCGCACCATCAAAACACGTGATAAGAAGATGCGTGCAACAGTTCCGAGATAACGGAAATGTTGCTGATAGACCCAGAAGTGGACGTCCAAAATCTTCACGGAATGCAGTCAATATTGACAATGCCGTACATCAGTGGCAAACAGTCTCCAGAAATCACTTCGTCGTCGTTCTCAAGAACTTGGCATATCGAAATCATCGTTACACAGAATCTTAACTGCTGACTTGCACACATATCCATACAAAATCCAAATTTTCCAAAGATTATTGCCTACTGACCTGGAAAAAAGACTGCAGTTTGCAAATGAATTCCTCCAACTGGCGGAAGAACCCAATTTCCACACGAAACTTTTAATGAGGGGTGAAGGTCATTTTGACCTCAGCGGCTTTGTCAATAAACAGAACTGCCGCATTTGGGCAACTGAACAGCCAGAAATGATCCATGAAAAACCCCTCCACGAACAACGTGTTACTGTGAGGTGTGGAATAGTGGCGCATCGTGTGTTTGGCCCTTTCTTTTTTGAAAACGCTGACGGGATGGCTATCACTGTGAATGGTGAATGTTACCGTTACATGTAGAACACGTTTCTCAGACCATTATTAGCTATGGAAAATGACGAGATCTGATTTCAGCAAGACGGTGCAACCTGTCACACTGCTCGGCTGACCATTACACTTCTTCAGGAAATGTTTCCAGGTCGGGTCATGTCTCGTAATGGAGATATTAGCTGGCCGCCGAGGTCGCCGGATCTCACCGCACCCGATTTCTTTCTGTGGGGTTTTCACAAAGACAGTGTTTACAAGAACAAACCAGGGACACTTGCCACCCTCAAAGACAACATTCGCATGGCACTCAGTGAAATTTCACAAGAAATCTTGGCGAAGGTCATGCAACATGTAGTGCTACGGATTCGTCACTGTCAAAATGTGAATGGTGGACATAGGCCCAATGTTGTTTTTCGTAACTAAACTCCTGAATGTGAGCTGCAAAGTGATATGAACATTATAGTGGTAACTACATTATTAACTATATTATCTGTATTTACAATGGGTACACTACTTTTGGGACAACCTGTATATATATAAGATTTATCTAAAACATTGAATTTCTAATATTCCTTGAATCACATTTTGACTACTATACTTGTGTCTTCTGCACGTGAGAAACACAACACTAGCCTTCTAGGTTGAAGTTATCTCGACGATGAACTAAAAACACGTTGCATCGTTTTTCACCCATTTTCACTTCCTTAGGTTGATAATTTCGAAAATTCCTGAAAATACTTTTAGGGTATTTGAGTAAGCATCAGTCTTAAACAAAAATCACGTCGGTGTATAATAGAATCGATCGTGTCGATATATATCGAATCTGAATCGAAATCACATTTTGCCATTTCTTTACCTCTTTGGGGCTGAATTCGGAAAATATATTTACACGGTATTTTTATTATTTCCATAATCCTCAATCTGAAGCAAAGAGCCCGTTGACAACTCTATTGGTTTGATAGATGTGGAGGAATAGTTGAAAACACTTTTCCTGTATTTTGACACCCTTAATTATACAATTTTGAAACGTCTTGGATTCGTGTGTTAGACATTTGTATACGTAACCAACTGAAGTAAAATTCACGACGATAGCCAATTGGATTCGAGTTGTACAGACAGTTAATAAAAATATATTTCCCCTCTTTTTTCTCTTTGGGAGTCGAGTTTGAAATATTTGTTTATGGGTATTCACATAAGCATCATTTTAAAATAATACACAACTCTGTATTCCGAAGGTTACAGTAGATATCTATAATTAGTCTAAAATACATGTCTGGTCTTTTAGCCCCCTTAAAGACTGAATTCCAAAAGTCCTTAATTGGCTAATATGCTGTTTTGGTGATTGACCCATTGAAGTAAACGTTACGACGATAGGCCGTCGGGTTCGAGCTATGTAGACAAACCTTATGAAACATATTTCCCCACTTTCCACCCCCTTACAGGACGAGTTTCGAAAAAATCCCTTCTTAGTGCTCGCCAATGACCTAAGGGGAACCCGTACAAAAATGTCACATTTCTAGGTCCAGCTGTTTGGGCTGCATTTTGACGGATTGACTGACTGACATATCAGTCAGTCAGGATTCTCTTTTGTGCATATATATATATATATATATATATATATATATATATATATATATATGTTAACAAATTATTTAAATAGATAATTATTTTAATACATAAAATGTTTGTTGTGTGATAATATTGAACGTAACATACAAACAACAATATTTAAACAATTTATGTTGAAATGCTATAACGATTTCATTAATTATCATTTAATGAAACTCTTAATTCATTACATTTTTGCAGCTCTACATCTTCCCTGACCAAGTCAACATCGTAAATTCCTTCAATTATCTTTTTTTTCTGAACTAAATATTGACAACTTAATTAGATAACACAAACCATCCAGTGCATAAAAGAATACGATGCATATAAAATGCAGTTATTAAATAAGTTTGTTTATATCTTTATTTTTGATGCCGCGTGGTATCACTGACACAATTCGAGAGACATAATTGTACGCGCTCGTTCACCAATCTGGTATTCCGGTCTGTTTGAGCGGCCAGTGCTTCCAAATACTCGAATGACGAAAAAAAATTTTGCGACCAAAGTACTGCTCGAAAATGTACATTTTTTCAAGTACTCGAGATAGCATTTTAAGGCCGTTTGTTCGTGACCACATCAAGTGAGGGAATTTATGCGGTTCTCACGTCTTTGGTCTTGAGTGTTGGCGATCGTTATCGTTACGTGGATGTAAAGCACCATGAGAACGCATGAGAAATAAAATAAAATAAATCGAATAGGCGCTGCGAAACACAATATTAAAATTGGAAAATCCGTGCCAGACATAACACCACGATATTTTTCGTTGAAAAAAAAAAAGCAGGGGCACAAATTAAGTCGTAGTATTTTTTTCGGTAGCATGCTATTGACGGTTGTTCAAGGATGAATCGTCAACAGTGTACCGAGTTTTGTCATTACCTACTTGTTAGCAAATATCGGAAGCTTGATTGTGAACCATATCAATTTTACAGCAATCTTTGAAACTATTAGTTTATTCTTATTTTAACTCTAAACTTAAACTTTTAATGGTATTTTTCAAATAAACAGAGACTGCGGTTTCGTGTTTATGACGGCCCGATATAGAAAAACACAAGTAAATCATTACTGGTTTTGCAAATAAGTAAAAAACTTGATTTTTTTTGTGCTATAATGTTGTAAAGAAATATTTCCTGCAAGAAAAAGAAGCGAAATGCGTAATCTGTAACGGTTGTTCTTTGACGAAAAGTGATTTGCGAACTTCAATGTAACCCAGTTAACAAAAATGTTTAGCTACTAATACATGCATATCGATAGCGCGAGAGTAAAAGCTTACATACGTAAAGGACGTTATCTTGGGCATGTGAGACGTTTTAAAATTATATTTAGAGTAACATTTATAGAAAATTAATAAAAACCATGGGTAATTACTATCATGGCCATTGTGGGTATGAAATATAACCAGCCAAAAATTGATTTTAAACGTTTTTAATAAAAAAACTTAAAATAAACCTACTAGAACGTAAGCAACACATTAGTGAGTAATGATAAGTAATAACGATTAAATAACGATTCTCAATGAGGAAAAGGTATTGTAATATTTTCGTGATTTCTTTAAGCTCTTTTGAACAATGCAATAACTAATATAAGAAACGGTTTCAATGTCTCTGAAATGTAGCCATAGTTCATTGACTTTTAGAATGTAATTGTCGCTAAGCTGGAATATTATCTCTATATTGACGAGCCGTATCGTTACAGAGCATATAAAACAAACGATTGAAATGTGTGTTTTTAATATATTCAACTTTTATGTAAAACATTTTGTCGTGGATTGTACCAAAGTACGGCATTCATATTTTTTTGACGGGCGCGCATTTGAACATTAATGAAAACATATCGTGCTACAAAATTGTTAACAACTTCTTTTTGCAATAAACTAATGTAAAAAATAAATAACTTCGTAGTTTTTAGAATCGTTCTGAAAACGTTCATTGCCTCATTTAGCTTTTTTTCCTTATAAATTACATCTAAAGCTTAAAGTTCTAAAGTAAAATTCAAATTCAACTGAACAATGTTGATTTGTAAAATATATTCTATTTATTTTGAGAGTATTTTGTCCGTTCGGAAAATTCTATGCACTAATAATTCGTAACAAATAGAATTATGCCTATTTACACGCAGATAGGTGGACTCTGCTTATTAACACTATAGTAGTTATAATTAAATTTAACGTTGTAAAGTTTGCAAGATACAGAATAGCACTTGTTGATAACTTGAAGCGATTGGAAGATTATGTAACATTCGTTTGAATGGCGATCAAGTTGGGAAAAACGTTTTTTTTTTTTTTAATATTTATATGATATCATGTTAGTTTTGTATACGTTACTTGGTATTGCAGCTTCCTTTTACAAAAAAAATAGCTCAGATATTTTCCCATAGTGACATTTCAAATTTAAAATTTGCACGGTTTTTGTTCTTATCCACTGCGAAGACCAATGGACATAAGAAATAAAAAAAAAATACATTTAAACCACATGTCATGAGCTTGAAAAACCCAATCCAATAATATTAAATTACTAAAATTTTTAATACTTTTGTTATCGTATAAGGGATTATTTTGTAATATAATCAAGGTAGGATATTTTTTGCGTCACAATGCACGGTGGCAGGATTAGCTTTGCCCCATGTACAGCTGTAAGGTGTTAATTTAAGAAAATCAGTAGAATAGTTGTGTACAGAAGCGTGCATTTAGTTATTTATACAGACGATAATTGCTTGACATTTAATATCAATTACAATACAATCGCTTGAAAAGTGACTGTCGCGCTCACATGCATCAACACCAAAACAGTGTGAACGAAATTGTGGTAGCAGAGTATTTATAGATGAGCTACAACTCCAATATCACCCATTAATATTGAAAATGCTTCCCTAGTAGAGAGAGTGGTGCTGAAGTTATCAAACCTGGTGTGGAGCAATGGAAGACAGTTTCTCACATTTTTCAGTTTCATTGCATGTAAAGTTTTTGTCTGGACACATCCAACTCAAATTTTCAATTCATGTAACGGTCGGAGTTTGATCACGTAATCGACAGTCTTGTCGTGGTATTCTTTCGGTTCCATTATTATCCTCCAATGCCACTTCATATTAAATAAAACAGTTTAATAATTTTGAGCGATCGTAATCATCCGATGGTGCTTTTATTTTCCAAATGGAGGTGCCACTTGAGGTCTGACTTGAATATGTATAGATAACTTATATCAAAATTCTGTTGCAACATTAATATTATATTTTTAAAAAAAATTCATTGTACACCACTCTTTTCAAGAAGGGATTTCTGAGGAAAGTGGATGGTGATTTTTAGGCCATTCTTGTCTTGTCCATACTGTTTTCTGGAATTATCTGTTTAAGTTTAAACGAAAGTAGATATCAAAAATCTTTTTGGCAGTTTTTTAAAATGGTTTTGCAGTGATATTTTTTGAAAACAAGTAATTATAGGGTTTAAAATAAAAAAGTCAACTAACCTGAACTTTTCAATTACATAACCAGCTTAAACAATTTGTATTTACTGCCTTGAAAAAATTAGCTAACAAGGAGAAGACTATTTTAAATAACACTGCCAAACACATGTTTTTATATTTGCTCTCTTTAAGGCGTATACAATCAGTTTAGATATAAAGAGTAGAAACAAGAGAGCACAGCCTTAACATGTAGACTGTAATACGTATCGCGATTGTTTAAATATATAACTAAAATGTAATAATAATTTATAGCACATGCAAGAGTTTCATGGCTTCAGGGTTCCATAATGTGTTTACCAGAACTGGTAGGAAAATAAATTGTTCCGATAATTTTGTTTGTGATGTTTGTATAAGCGAAACAAAGTTTAATAATCTGATTAAGTGACTGAAATATCTACCTCAGTAGCTATGCACACACATATAGATCATCACTAGAACGCAAATTGGAAACTTCGTCATCCGAAACAAGCTTTAACGACTTCTGTCACTGAGGTCATCACTAACAGTTTATTCTAAAAATTAAGTTTTACAGTACCACGTTAATTTTTTTATCAGAATTTATACATAATTAAAAAATAATCATTGCATTACATTGCGTAACAAATAGAGTTCATTATGAAACCAATATAGGTGTTGTGTGTAAACTTTAGCATTTCCTTTTTATTTATTAGCGTAGCGGAGAAAATAATAACCGTAGTGTACTCTAGATAAAAATCATGTTTGCATAAAAAATAAAAAATAATGATGAACATTTCGTGAAATTCGAGTTAAATACATCTTGTCAGTAAACTCCTTTAAAAAGAGTGTTACCCACTATGTTACTAGCACATTTGTAGTCGTGCAGTAAACAATTCGTCCGAAATGAATATAACTTAACGTGAATACACACAAATGTCTCGCATAAATATACATTTGGGTCAGCACACTAATAAATTAGAAATATCGTTTGTATTCATAAATAATATTCAGAAATATTTATAATATAATATTTATATTTATTCATGTATTTTAAGATTTCTCTTGTTATATTTTACCACCATTTTATCAGCAAATATAACGAATCAATAACAGAAGAGTAGAGTACATAGCCACGAAAATATGTCGTTTGAAACAAGCCAGGCAGAAAGTTAAATCGTCGCTATGAATAGTCACAAAAGTCGTATTTATCGTGTACCAGAATTGAGAACTGGTGAATTTGCAAAACAAAGAAATCACTATCTGTCTGTATGTGAAAATATAAGAATAAGATTAATGCCTTGAAACAGGGTTTCACCTATGCCGTGCACATAAAACGTTACCAGCCGGTCCCTTTCGACGACTAAACGGAGTTATGTTGCACCTACCTGGTTTTCGCTACAAGATTTCTCGTGGATACTTAAAATATTATTACAGTTGAAGGAAATTGTGTATATACATGTCAGAGGTTGTACCTTACTTTCTTAAAGCTATACTGAAGTAAATAGGAAATATACATTTGAGCGCAAAGACCCTTTTTCAAGCTCAAGACTACACAAAGTTCAAATACCCTAAAATTGTCAAAATATTCACGCAAATTGTTCACAATTTCTAATCGAGACATTTCTACAAAATCGCCGTAAAAGGAGATGAAACGTGCTGTTGAAATTTAAGGAATGCAAATGCCTGTACGGGAAATAAAAACAATCAAATATATAAAACATATTCTATTAAAAAGTAATCAGTTTATCAGTAAATTTAAATGTCCAGCGACTACTCTTAAAATGGAATTCTACTTGCAATTCGTGAAAATTTTCGAATGAATTCAAAACACAATATCCATGAAATGAATATAAATCAAACTATTCAAAGTTTTTATCTTCCAAAATTTTAATTTTCATATAGTTTTTTATCAACCTTTATTGGGTTACTGAAATAAACTTCTCGAACCAAACAGTTAGTAAAATGATAATTATAATCAATGTAATGTTTATCCGAGATTTCTATCACTAGTTCAATTTAATAAATTTTAATGTTAATAACAATTTTATAAATTTTTATGTCGAGTGCTACACAATCTAATTAAAAGTTTATGAACACATTTTCATACTCAATGTATTAAATTTTACGATTGTTTTGCTAGATTTTTCTTTGCACTTTCCATAGAAATATTATCCATCGTCATTTACTTAAAAAAAATAAAATAAAACAAATTTATTTAATACTTGAGTAGAACTAAAAACAGGTAAAATACGTTATTGCGCTCATAATAGTATGTACTTATGGTTTCATTTCTAATATTGCATTTAGTTCAGAAGAATCAAAGTCAATTAATTTTTCATTCTTATCTCTTATGTTTAACAAAATACTTTTCAATTTAACTGTTTGTATTGAAAAAAATAATGGAAAATTCGTTTCGAAAATGTTTCACTGAAACAAACATTAGGCTTGAATTAAGCAATAATACTAGTTTCTCTATGATTGTATTCATCATGTTTTATGTTTCGCTAAATTACAACGAAAAAAAATTGTTCCAAATTAAGAAATTTTAGTTATTGTCTCAATGTAATAAACTTAATATTTTTTTTCTAAAACTTTAGTAAAACCTAAAATTGAACCAATTGAAGCTTCTTTATCGAACAACAGATCATAAATACATTTTATCTTTACTCTGTTACCTTATCTGATTTAATTTATATAGTATTGTTTTGTTTTCTTTGGTGCCAGCTAACATTTTGTTAAATGGAGAAATAGTTTTTATAATTTTTTTTAAATATTCTATTATATTGACCAACAGGGATTTCGATTACATGTTCTATCCCATTTTGATCTAAACACTTTGCTTATTGTTTTCCTGTGTAGTGTCAGGTGTTAAATATGTTGTGTAAAACTGAATTTAACAAACCGAATGTTTTTATGTTTCTAAAGGATAATTAAGTATTTATAAATTAGGTTGATTCCTTACCCGTTAACTAATATACTTTATTCATTTATATTGAAAAAAAATATACAGAATGTTACATAAAGGTACGGCCAAACTTTCAGGAAACACTCAAAGCACTCAAAGAAAGAAAATATGTGATACGGGCATTTGTCCGGAAACGCTTTATTACCATGGTAGACCTCAATTCTTTACATTTCGTTAAATGCCATTGTAAATAACACTTCATACAGAAAATGTCCGAAATACCCAATGGATTGGTTCTATACAATATACTTTGCTTCCTAGGTTCATCGCCAGGTGGGCAACTTGACGGAAGGTAATCTGGACTGCATTGCTTGTGTTGACATGCCACGCATTGTGGTACATTCGTAGCACTAAGCATATTGCATCATTTGCTTAGTGTTCATTACATACTATTTAGCAGGCAGTGCAATGTTTACAAATGCGGAGTAGGCAGATGTCCATGTGATTTATGGATTATCACAGGGTAATAGCCAAGGCACAATATGTTTGTATCGAGACAGATTTCCACACTAAAGATGCCCTTTAGGAAGACGTTTGAAGCGATTGATCGGCGTCTTAGGGACCATGGAATATTCCAGCCTATTACTCGCGACTGGGGATGACCTACAATGACGAGGACACCTGCAGTGGAATAGGCCATTCTTCGTGCAGTGGATGACAACCCTACTGTGAGTGTCAGAGAAGTTTCTGCTACACAAGGTAACATTGACCATGTAACTGTTCGAAAAGTGCTTCATGAGAACCTGCTGTATCCCTACCATGTGCGTCGTGTGCAGGCACTAATGGCAGCCGATTGGCCTCAACGTATACACTTGTGTGAATGGTAAATTCAACAATGTGTCGATCCTCATTTTAGTACCAATGTGCTATTTATGGACGAAGCTTCATCAGATTGTAAAATTTCACAGTCAACATGTTTGGGCTTACGGTAATCCTAACGCGATTGTGAAATCACGTCATCAACACAGATTTTCTGTGAAAGTTTGGGCCGGTATTGCTGGCGACGTCTTGATTGTGCCTCATATATTTCCACCTAGGTTCAACAGAGCACGTTATCATTATTTCTTACTGAATACTCTACCTGTGCTGCTAGAACACATGCCTTTACACGTACGACTCAACATGTACTTCATACACGGTAGAACCCCTGCACATTTCAATCGCATTGTTCGTACAGTGTTCACTAACAGATTCGGTGACCGATGGTTTGGTAGAGGTGGACCGATTCCTTGGCCTCCACGCTCTCCCGACCTCAACCCTCTGGATCTCAGGTTAGTCTCTGTGGTAGGAAGTGTGGTCCAACTATGCGGTCTCCGAGCAGTCCGGCCCAGACGTTCAACGAAAAACGTTGCTGATATCGTGACACGTGTGTCGCATTAGGATTGACATCGGCCCAAATGTAACAGTTATGGAAGTTGAAAATGCCATCACGGGTAAACCCAGCTTCATCCGTGAACAGAATACTGCTTACAAACAAGGGGTTCAAAGCACACTGTCCTTGCATCCATTGGCAGAAATTCTCTCTAGGAGGGAAGTCTGCATTGTTTAGAGCTTGCACACGCTGGAGATTATAAGGATACAGTAATTGCCGATGCAAAATCCGCCACACACTCATATGACTCAGCACAAGCTCCTGGATAGCAATCCTCCTTGTTGAAGTACTAGGACGTTCGTGTACAATGTCTAACACCATTTCCTCAACATCAGGTGTTATGGATCTGGGTCTACCTTCTCGTACATGATGTGCGAAACTCACACTTTCTCGAAGGTGCTGATGTAACCTCGTAAATGTACGTCTGTCGGGCTGCCTGTGGCGAGGAAAAGCTTCTTCACACAATCGTGCAGCCTGAAGTGCACGGCCATTAGCTTTGCCATACATGAAGTGCATGTCAGCGTACTCTTCATTAGTGTAACCTTCGTCCATGGTGCCTTTACTTTCGTAACTGGTTGTCTGTACGGCACAGTGCATGTAGGGAGCGAGGGGAGTAGTTGCGCATGCGTCAACAACCTGATAGGCGAACCCACACCTTGTGATACCAGTGTAATTACCTAGGAATTCAAACGCGTTTGGAGTTAGTTCCCAATTAGTATCGTTACGAGAACTCGACAACGGTTGATTTCCTGACCCATGTTTATTGGACATTTGTAGCTTTTTTTGGCCAGTACCTTCCATGTGTGAATTATTGACGATCACTTCTGTTACACCCTGTATTTTCTTTCTTTGTGTGTGAGAAATATTTCCTGAAAGTTTGGTCGCACCTTTTTGTAACAACTGTTATACTATAAACAAAATTATTACCTACTAAACATAAAAAGACAAATTGGGATATAAAATTATGAAAACTTTACAGTATTAGTTTAAAAAACGTCACTGGGAATTGCTACCTGATAACATTCATTGTTAATTAGTCGGACCAAGTTCATGTGGCAACACTACGCTTATGATTGGTAATTTTATATATTCTCCAGAATGATTAAATTTTGGTACTCTATATGTATGTCCAAGAAGTTTAAATCAACCAAAAAATATTGCTTTAAGGGAAGATACTGATGCACCAATTAAATTTATTAATTAACGAATAGCATACTTTTTCTCATCAAATGGTCTATGTTTATCACTGTTGTAACAATTCTGTTATTGTTTTTGATGATGTTATACTAGATAATCAAGATATGATGAGATGTTAATTTTCTCGTGGCTGACATATAAATATTGATTGTTTTATCTAGCTCAAACATACTCAAAAGTGCCGAAACAAGTAATATGGGACAATGCTAGTTTTTTTTGTATATTTCGACAGGATGACACATATTCATAGCGATTTTGTTGGTGGTGATATGTCATTTAAAGATTTTAGAGATCATTTTTCCTAATGTTGGGCTAATGACTATGGTTTTATTACTATAGGTGACACACATACATTAAATGATGGCAATTATAACGGTAAAATTCAAGAATATTTAAAGGATTTAATAATATTTTTAAAAATATTACCATTTCAATAATAACATTACTAATATTTGGTAAATTAATTTTTTTTGGAATTTTTAAAAAATATTATACTATCTTCTTTAACATCAATCAATTTAAACAAATCAGTTTTTTCATATTTTGGAAGCCCCATTTTAGGATAAATTGTAGTACAGTATACAGTAATTTTTTAAAAACATTTAGTTAGGTTCTTATTCCATTTACAGTTCCATTCACTTTAAAACATATTCAGTTGGATTGCTACCCAAATACAATTTTTTCTTTGTCATTGTATTTTCCGACTAAACGAATAATATTTATTATATTACTTTGATAATATTGTAAATTAACAGCATCATTAGGTGCAATTGGAATAGCCATGTTTCTTAGTCTTTTATTTTCAAAATCTACATTATTATCGTGTTCCAAGCATGGAAGAAGAACTTTATGCAAGGGTCTTTTATTTATAGTTAATGCTGTCTTAAAATATTTTAAACGAAGATTTGGTTATACCTTTTGTACGTTTGAACGCGGCATCCCTTTTCGTATCACAAAAACGACACCACAAAACAATTCCCAGAAGTTATCGAAATATTGAGGCATTTTGTTTAGGCCTACAGTTTCTAATCAATAAAAATTTTAAAAAAATTTAAAACAAGTTAAAAAGTACTGCTAAATTCCACTTTATACAAATGATCGTAAATTAAATAAAATATATGATGTATAAAAATCTAATAAAATTATGTCATTAATCACATAAATTAGTTTTTTCTTCAAACCTAATTGAATGACATTTCGTTCCGCGAATTACTTTTTTCATTCTTTGTATAAAATATTTATAGATCCACTGTTACCATCTTCTAAAACATTATATTACAATTTTGATCATATCTATCTGGTAAAATTAATTAAAATCTTATATTTCTTATAACACTCGAGAACAAAATTTTATGTCTATTATTTCCGCATTTCTTATTAAATATGGTTTGTCTATTATAAGTTCAGAAATGTAAGTAAATTCTTTTTTTACATTTGAAACATTCAGTGTTGCCTCTATTTTTCTCTCTGGGTTTTTAGTTTATATATAAAAAGTTATAAGATTTTTAACATTTAAAAAAATATTTCATGAAAACATAATAACATAAAATATAATTAGTATATTTTGGTATGTTCTGGCACATGGGACCTGGGATCGGAGCGTCGGAGCCACTTATGACGTCACGGGCCGCCATCTTGGATGATGTCACCGCCGCCATATTGGATGACGTCACCAGCCGCCATCTTGGATGACGTCACCGGCCGCCATCTTTGATGACGTCACTTTCAAAATTTTCCAAAATTCCGAAATTTCAAAAAAATTAAAAAAATTTAAAAATCATTAAATTTTATGCCCGCCATCTTGTTTCCGACATCCATCTTGTTCGCAATACCAAACGTTAATTGTTTTATGTAGGAGACAATCTTGCAGGGGTTTCCTCCGAGTCTTCCGAAATTTTTTCTAATTCGCATTCCTACTAACCCCCACTCATACCGCACAGTGTAAAAACATATTTATAGTAAACATATGTTAAGTAATTTACATTACCACAGCTGAACGGAATCCCCCTACCCTTCCCCAGCTAATAACCAAAACCCGACTTATATCTTGGCAATCCCCGAACTATTACCATAAAATCCAATAAAACAAGTATAGGGGTTTTCCCCGAGTCTTCCAAAAATTTTTTTCTAATTTTCATTCCAACCTAACCTCACTTTCACCTCATACCATAAAACATCTCTTTAACAAATTTAATTTAAGTAATGAACTATATCACACATAGGCGATCTCCCCCATCACAACCCCTAGCTATTCCCGAACGATTTACAATAAACCCAATAAAGTATAGGGGCTTCTCCGAGTTTTCCGAAAATTTTTCTAATTCGCATTCCTACCACCCTCCACTCACACCTCATACAGAAAATATTTATTTCTATTAAATTTTAAAAATAACCAACACTATATGCCTAGATGGGGCTTCCTTAGTACCCCATCATATTTTATACTCAAGAAACTGGCAGAACCCCCCCCCCTCATCATCCCCAACCTTTATTGACCATCACCTTTCTTCCCAAGTCACTACATGCATGCTAATCACGTGCTCAAAACGTGACACTCCTCCCCTCCATACCATGATGTCATCCTATACCACCTTCCCCTCCTCGCCGAGTCAGCACATACATGTGTCGCAGTATGGCGCAATACTAACCTTTGGACTCCCCCCTCCCTCCCTGTACCTCCGAGTCTGCACATTCCTAAGGCATGACAGCAGAATGTGCACTAGCCTGGACATAGGTCCAGCATCCAGCCTGCGAAGACTTCTAACATGAATATAATGAAAATAGTTATAACTTTACAACTTTATATCTCTGTATTACGCTAATATATGTTCGGAATTGAAAAGCACATACACCGATGTATTTTATTTTTTAAGTTCTAATATAATATTATATAATCCAGTTTTATTTTTAAATCTTTCTGTACGTTAATATATAGGCATTACAGTAATGACAGTCTCACGTGGAATTTACATTCTACAAGTAGATTTTCTCAGGTGTCTCCTATTTCATCCCACATATTGCAGCGCCCTCCCCCTTATGGGCCTGGGACCATCAAAACCCTGTAAATAAACCTGTCACAGAGTTCTGGCGGGGTTACGCCACATACAGTCTTCTCTCTCTCCTCTTGAAAATCGATTTGTTCATTGTACATACATATTTACACTCTTCCATCTCATTACAACTACTATATACATATATAATACCACAGCCAGGAAAGGAACTAAATATCTACTACGTATTTTCAACTAAAAATTATTTGCTAAACTACATGTAATATCCATTTGGTAGCATATGGACACCGTCTTCCAGTACGAGACGCTTGTCGTCTGTCGCTGTTAGTGCTAACTTGTTCATGCACTCCGTAAACAGCCGATGCTCATGTGACCTTATGCTTTGCAAATTTACATGTTTTGGCTGTCTGGAAACCAAAACATCCTTGAAGTCCTCGAATGTTATTTTGTTTTTAATAACACATTTCTGGATCCCTTTTGCCCTTTTTGTAGTCTCCTCGCTATCACACTTAAAGCTGTACAGTTTGGCTCTGAGACCTATAAACTCCACCATTACCTTGCCATTACACTCATCTTTGAACTTGCTGACAACTTTCTTGTTTGTTGTTGAATAGCAAGGGTGGGTGGGCGGATATCCAGAATTATCGAACTCATTATGTAACGCTCGTTCTGACAACATGTCTGCATAAAAGTCATCCATTCGTATCTCGTACAAAAAGCTGTCTGTGTCCATATAAAAGAGTTCCAGTTTCTCGTCATACTTGGCTCGCATTACGTCATAATGGAACCGGTACATGAGCGTCTTCGACAGGTCCAGTACTGCAATTCCAGCATATATTGGTTTGTCGAACAATATATTCTCATGCTGTAGGTGTACTAGGGCCAAATTTTCGTCGTAAATCGTACGATCGAGAAATGTTGGTTTAGCTATTAGTTTCCTAAGTCGCTTCCTATTACACACCAGCTCCATCTTTTGACGCTTGCGTTTATTCTCCATCAACTTGCCAAAAGTTGAATTGATGGCTAACTTGAAAAACTCCTTTTCAAAATCGGATGTGGCGGCTTGACGTTTCGTGGTGTTCAGATCGATGAATGGTTTTAACCACGCACACTGTTGAAACTCTAGAACACGATGGACTTTCATTACTTTAAGCCCGTGGTCGACTGCCTGCTTTAAGTTCTTATAATGAACAATGTAGTGATGCTTATCCTCAAGAGTCGTAAGCAGTTTAGGCTGCTTCGAGCCCGGAGGACACTTGTTCACTGACAGGAATGGCAGGTCCTTGTGCATCTCGTGCAACTCATGGGGATACTCGACATATACCTTGAGAAGATAGCCGACAGGTCCGTCGTCTGTAACCGCCATCAAATCTATGTCGGTATCACCCCACTTGAAGCCGCTTACTGGGAGTGGTAAAGACACGGCCCAACCATACAGATTGTTGGCGTCCAGGTATTCCAGGAATGTTGTCGGCTTCCTGGCATCGTACATTTCTGGCACATACATTTTGTTAGCGACCGCATGGCGCTTGATACATTGCGCCACACCACTGCGGATCACTACCTCGACAAACATGTTCATGTCGTAGTCCGTGAGGAGCTCTAACTTAACGCCCGTCATTCGCAACATGGCGTCGAAGGTAAAACCCGGGGCACTAACATAATGTGTGCAGACGAGGTTGTATGTATCAATGCACAGCTCTCGGAAATTCTCGAAGACATCGGCTAATATGAGAACATCTGTTGTAAGGAACAAGTCAGAGTAATCGCCCAGCTTAGAGCAACCAAACGTCTCCCAAACAGTCTGTGCATGGTCGTAGTCCTCATCGCTGATATCACAGTCTGTTAGTCTATTGTAGAAGGCCGAACTCAAGGGCAGGAAGGGCTTCTTCAACTTGTCCATATCGTCAATGTAATCATAGGGGAAGACCCCTTTGCGCGTGACGAGCGACAGTTGACCCTGACTGAAAAACCGTGACGCATTTGTAAACTTCGAAGGAGGCAAATACTCAGCCAGCGATGCGAGACTTCGTGCCATAAACCTAAACGTGTCCACAATCTGTACGGAGAAACGATCACCAAGCTGTTTTGAAAACGTGATCATTTTCTCACTCGTGTGGGGAATGGTGAAAATATTTTTATTGTCGTATCCAAGCTGCCATACGATAAAACTCTCATCATACCCCAGGTTGTGAAAAAATACCACCAGCTTCTTTGGGCGTCGTCGCAGCATATTGCATCCATTGCATGCAGCCCCTATGTATTGACCAGTGAAATGGTTGTGGTCCTTCACCTTATAGTTGACTGCAGTGATTGTACAGTTACAGTAAATGCACGAAGACGAATGTTTAAAACTGGCTTTTTCAACCGATGTTAGTGGCAACATTTTCTTGGATATGGCATATATATCTTTCACCTTATGACCAATATCAACTATTGCCTCCATGAACTTTTCCTCCACATCATGGCTCCTGTATAGTATCGGCTCTTCAGGCAACACTGTAGTCAAATTCACCGGTACTATAGTATTGTCGACCCTAATATATATACAAAAACTATATGCCTCGTGCTTCTGGTAGGCGTAGGTGTATGACATGATAGGGTCAGGTTCGCAGGTATGTACAGGTTTTAAAACGGCTTCAAAGTCAGCATACACAACTATAGGTAGCTTGTCGGCATAGTGATAATTATGAAATTCGAGTATCGGCGGTCTGCCATCGGACCCTGGATGTGGCATCTCGACACCTGTGGGTGAATGCATGTAGCAGTGCTGTTTATGTTGCTCTAGACACTGAAGCCCAGCCAACCCAGATACGAGGGGTCGTTCGTCGAAGTATGTAAAGCACCGTTTATATATGTGTATTTTCTCCGTATGAGCCCGTCAGCCCCAATTTCCTTGTCTGGTCGTCGAAGTAAGTAAAGCACCGTTTACATATGTGTATTTTCTCCGTATGAGCCCGTCAGCCCCAATTTCCTTGTCTGGTCGTCGAAGTAAGTAAAGCACCGTTTACATATGTGTATTTTCTCCGTATGAGCCCGTCAGCCCCAATTTCCTTGTCTGGTCGTCGAAGTATGTAAAGCACTGTTTACATATGTGTATTTTCTCCGTATGAGCCCGTCAGCCCCAATTTCCTTGTCTGGTCGTCGAAGTAAGTAAAGCACCGTTTACATATGTGTATTTTCTCTGTGTGAGCAGTTAGTTGGGAGCGCAACAGTCGCTCGAAATTTCTTATGTAGCAGTAATGTGCATTGTTCTCGGTAGTCAGGAGAAGTAGGTCAAAGTGAGTTTCCTTTTCCTCCTTACTCACACGTACAGGTATGATCTTATCTGCACATAACGAGTACACATTTACTGATACCTCAGGATTGTTCCTCTCAAATATCTTCATATGTCTCAGGGGTGTTGGAAACTCGATTCCTGAGAAATTAAAGTTAGATTTGAGGTTGTAGAATCTATTGTCAACCCACTGAAGATTTTCACCTTCAACATATCTTGCCAGTACGGCCCACTTAAAACACATATGATCATCAATGTTGTGTGGGTTGATAACAGCATGCTGGTTCGTGATGCTGACCGGCAAGTCAATGTAGGATGAGACGCGGAGGGGTCCAACTTATTGACACGAAGCTGCAGGTGATTTAGAGCTGACAATGTCCATCCAGACCATTTTTCCTTGTATAAGGCTTCCTCACGACATATTTTCTCAACGCCAGACCGCACGGCACCTTCAATATCACTAATCTCGTATATTGGCACATTCTCTGTTTTAAAGGCTCTTTTGTCAACGCCCTCATCAAATGGTGCCGGTTTGCGATAGTCACATTCCAGCCACATGTTGAATTTAACAGCCCCATGTTCCTGCTCTTCTTGAGTCAACTGATCAACAATGTTCTGTTCTACGTCTGACAAGTACGTGCAAATATCTTTTGCTGTTTCACCAGTATTTGCAGATTCATATGTTTTAAGGTTGGCCCTGAACGTAGTTTCTGCCTCCCTGAACCCGTAAACATTTACGTCACCTGACCCGACAACTAAACGTGAACGAGGCGGGGTCGAGACAGGGACTTTAAGTTGGCGAGTAGCAGTGGTTGGCAAGTCAAGTCGCGGGCGCTTGGCTGGAGGCTGTGTGGGTCGGTTACACTTCGCAGCATGTTCCTTAAGTGTATCTGCTCTAGAGAACCCTTTGTTACATTTAGTGCATGTGGGGACCTGTTTCGCCGGATTAAAGTGACAACTACCTTCGTGCCTTCTCGCATGACTTAGTTGTGTATAAGACCTATTATAGTAACTACAGTTCGTAGTTGCTGATTGCTGAATATTGCCTGTACACCTACTAAGATGCTTGTCTACGTTGTCTTTCCTACTGATCAGTGCACCGCATTTCTCGCATATCACCGCTTCTGCCTTATCCGGATTACGAATGCACATACGTTCGTGCCGATAACAGTTTTTTCCCTGCGTGAACGAGAGGTTGCAGAAACAACACTGGTACCCAGTAGGAGAAGACATTCTTACCCCAGAGTTCACTGAGGAGGAAGCGACAGCGACGTAGAACGGTAAAGAAGGCACTCGTTCGACAGCCATGATTCACGCACCTCTCGAGATGAAACCTGCAAAACAACATAATGCGATTAATATTACTACTAGCCGTCAGCTCAGTAATGTAGAAGGAGAGGATAATGTGAGAGATGATATTAAGGGAATGAAAAAACAAGTAACATCGGAGGAGCATGAGAAAACCCTCTACACTTTACAGGTACACCTATCTTTCGCAAAACATCCTACACTAATTTTTTTTAAACATTGATGTCCACATTAAATCAATAAGAAAAAACCCAATCGGTTAAAGTAAATTTATTTAATGTAATTATATACATTAAATTAATTTATAGTTTAAATTGCACTTGTGCAACACATAGTGTACCGTAACAAGCGCTAAAGCCACTTTATTCAAAATGGAAAAAAATAATATACGAGTGTTCTACTAGGCTAAGGTAAACAATATATGATTTAAATGACTTACCGAAAAAACAGAGGTGAAAAAGTAGCGGTGAATTGAAGTCGCCTCAGCACCTCAACGATCCACAGGGGTCTCCACGTGTACAGACTGTAACAGTAATTATTTTGTTAAGCCCTCTGCATGAAAAGCGTAGGAGACATAGACAAACCAAGCAATTTTAAGTAGTTATTTATTTTATTTACCTGTAAAGAATACGGAATAAGCCGAACACTGCAAGAGGTAGGTACACCACGATGCTAGCGCACACAAGTGGACTCAACGGTTTTCACTCTACGGAGCTGTCGAGAATGATGCTCTACGCAGAGAAACTGGAGCCTGTAAAACATATTTACCGCTATGGGCTAAATGTAAGTTGAAAAATTACTACAAATATTTAAGATATACTCTCGCGAATAAGAACAAGTATTAATAAAAGCGTACAAAGCGAGTTAATAAGACAAATATTATTTAGAAATGTTATTTTACACAGCAGACGTGTTATGTATATAGAAGTCAGATTAGTATTTTCATTTAATGTACTGTATTTTCAGACAATACCTGCTGCTATATCATATAAGTATGAAGCTATACCTAGCACCGCCATAAACTATATTAAAGACATGCATTCTGTACCGGTCCCCATGGCCCAGTTGATTAGGATGTGTGTTCTCTATGCAAAAGGCTCCGGGTTCGAATCCTGGGGGTATAGTGCACGCGACCTTATGTTATCATTACAATATACCAGGGCATAAATTAATGTGAAAACACATGTCTCTAAAACGCGAGCAATGCGGACAGATTAAATGTTACTCATTGTGCTGAATATATACGTGAAATACTTGCACGTACAAAATTCACATGTTACATGTAAAATAATAAAATACTAACATCGTGAAATTACTTAATTAAATATAGTGTAAAAAGGAAAATGCCAAAAATTAAAAAAGAAATTAACAAAAAAACACGTCATACCGCAAGTACACAGGGGAAGTATATTTTATATTACAATTAGCGACCACGACCTGTGTACTGAGCCAGTGCAGTAGAAGCTACACGTCAGAGACACACAGCTGGAGCGCTATTGTCACGTACGAGTAATGTTACAACCATGCATGCACTGCAGTTCTAGTCAAGGACGTAAGCCTGCACAGGAGCCAAAGTGCGCTCACTGGAGTACGCCACGAGCCTACCACTCGTCATTAAGCAAACATACGATATAGTACAATGAACAAAATATACATAAATAACATACCTTATTAGAACTTGTAGAATTACAGTAGACGAAAAGCTGATAGAAACTCGGTGATGGCCAGTACAATCGAAGACGATGTCACAGAAAGACTGAAACGAGCTATGACATGTTACCAGTTTTTATATTATAACACTGTCCTCCCCCCTTCCCGACCTCTTCACCTCATCACCCCTCCATATCCCTTCCTCACCCCTCCATATCCTCTCCCCCCCTCCCTTACACACACCGCCCACACACAACCCGCCCCCACACACACACCGCACATACATACATACACACCATAGGGAATAGGACTTTACAACATGTGTGTAATCGTAACGTATACCTAACAAAAAGTACTTATGGGAAATAGATAAACTTAAAATGTACTTTCAGGCTAGACTGTCATGTTTAAAAAAAACGTATTTACCATAAAATAGTGTCATATTGTCACACATACCGCTTGGGGCCACTAGCTCATGTACAAGGTGAGGCAAGTTGTCCCACCGAGTAACTAGCTAGACAGTTACCTTAAATTATATAAAGGAATATTCTACTTAATTCTCTCGAAAACACTAAAATTGTTTAGTACTAATAGTTCCGTAGCTTTGTAGTGGCAGGCGAGCTGCACACACGTGCCTACCGCTGCTCACGAGCAGTGAGGAGGGTCAGAGTACAGCAATACTGCACATTCTTAGCAAGTGATGTCACCACTGTGCAATACATGTATGACGTACATGTACGCAACGTGGTGCAATCTTTCAGAGAGCCAACAGCTTGCTGGTCAAACTTATTACTCCACAGAACACACCCAGTGGTCCCCATACATTAAGACTATATTTAATAAATGACATTTATTCAATTTTAATTTCGATAATGGTTGAAAGGGTAATTATACGAAATAATCACTCACCGAATCAAATTTTTAACCAAATTTATTGAAAACTAATTTTACATAATTATTTCTCTTATACTACAAATATTACACATCAGTAATATGTTTTAGAATTGATTTGTACATATAAATCACAAGTCTTTGTAATTTTAAATGTCTTTGCAAACTTGAAATTTTTTTAGCCACTGTTACTTTGTCGTCTTGTGTCGAGAGGCGTCGCAGCTTACGTAGTCTGAGTTCATTGTTTGTTTCAGGCACTGACTTTTCTTCCGTCATTACTGGGATGCGGCTTCGATATGGTTTCTGTCGTTTGCAGGTCTGCTTGCCCCCGGATTTAGGAGGAAGTTGTTGTTCACCACACATTTCAGGCATGCAGTCTGGAGCGTGTATCTCGCTGTTTGCGATAGATTCTGGCAGATGTGCGATGTTTTTCTCCTAATTTACACCAAACTCAATCACCTGGTCCACAGTGGCTGGAAGCGGCGTATCACTTCTCATATAGTGTACCATACAGTTTCCAGGAGTAAAGAATTCAATGAGCTGCTGGGAACGTTCGTATTAGGCTGGGTTGTGTGCAAATAGCCAGTGGTAGGTCCTGTCAGATACTTCCTCGTATGAACGTAGAAAACCAACTTCCCAGAAAGAATATGTGATTCTCCCGTCTCCCGGACTGACACTTACATAAGGATTTAGTGGATGAAATGGCGTCATCTTGCTCGCACAACTGCTGAACCTCGACTGATTTATTTTATTTTAGGGGTATTTATATACTCTTGGGTTGTGACGTCATATTCCCAAAATGTACCATAAAAAACACAACTAAACCACCCATGCTTCTGCATTGTCACGCATCATCTTCTGAATCGTATGTTCATGGTACGAGTCACAAACTTGGTCTGGGTAGTAAACAGGCAGAATCACTGTAGTGATGCATGTATAGTACTTGTTTATTTACCCCATCCTACAGATTTTTTATTCCTTACAAGTTTTGCGAGGAGCTACACCATTTGTATAGTAACAGGGAATTTTTCGCTGCGCTTACAAATTCTCTAACAAAATTTCCTGCTAGTTTACGTAGTGACGGGCATCCATCCTGTACATCTATTATTTCCACGTCTTTTATACATAAATTACTTAAATGTTTTTTCTGTTCTCTCCCAGCTACATATACGCTCTTGGTGTCTCTATTCAGTAATGCAGTGATTTCATCTGTAGCTTGCTCGTATGGTAGTTCGCCTTCATTCCAGTCAAGTCAGTGAAAGTTGTTCTTAAGCCAGGTGTTTGTTTTTTTGCTCTTCCCATCCAGGAGTTTCCATGGGTACGGGGGAAGGAATGATCGGGTTCGTGTCCCTCCACCATCTTCATACTTCACAGCGATTTCTTTAAGTACAAAGCCGACTTGATTCTGAAATCCTTGCAGATTACAGTACATCGTATTAGCGACTGATGGTTGGAACTTTGTAATGCCATGTATTTATATGTTTTTAATTCACTAACTTCACCAAGCCCGAGAAACATTCGTAGTTTACTATTCTGCCGTGTATAATAAGACAGTAGGCGGCTGTATTCTGTGGAACATTTTCCTTGCAAATTATTTCAATTCTACAGTCCACAGTACCATTTTGAACTCTATCGTTTTGTTTAGAAGTATCAAAAACAAGCAAAGGTGCCATATCATGGTATTTTCTCGCGACCGTAGTATGATGTTTGAAACTGCGAATATAAAGCGTAGGGCAGCATATATCCTTCATGATCAAACGAGGCATTCAAGTCGACGTAAGGGTAACTCTCGCTGTTCAAAAATATTTTTACATTTTCGATTTTACAGTGATCGAAAGTTGATTTGTCAGCCTTAATTTGGTGTTGCTTGTCGGTCTGAAGTGCGAGTATGACATATCGTGATTTTTTCAGTGCTCGATGAAGTCTTTACAACCCAGTGATTACGTCTGTTGGCAGCTAGAGAAGGACATGCGACTAGACTTCAACTTCTGAATGCTATATCAACGACTTTTTCTTTCTTGACGTAATTAAGGAGCCTGACCCTCTCGCGTGTGCTCGGCGTGATGTGTGGGACGAACCAGTCTAAGGCTGTTACGGTCACTGCAGCTGGGTCTGGATTATCTCCAACTCCTAATATCGCATCGATGTGTGATGTAGCTAGAATAAGTACCAGTTCCTGTCTTGCTCCTATAATTATTTTCTTATAGTCCTCGGCAAACCCGAGCAACATGGATAGAGGTATGCATACTTCGAAATTTCCACTTTCATGTACAGGGACCTTATAGTTAATCGTCTAGACCCCAACCATCCATTTCGGCTACAGGAAGATTGTTGGGCGTAAGCGAAAGGTAGTTTTTTATTGTTGTTGTTATGCCCAAGTCCCGCGTTTCATCGATAGCCACACTGTTAAACTCGTAAATAATACGTTCGAATAGGTGAAGTATACCGTTGCGTACAAACATTGTGGTAGTAGGGTGAGTTCCGTCGGCTTTGGTTAGCGTGCCTCGTACGCGCAAAAAAGATTGGCAAGGAAGAATGTAGATATCCTGGCGTTGTATGGGTATGCGTACTTCTCGCCTGGGCGCAAACGGACCTGCTAAATATGGCTGGTAACAATAAAACTCGTGTTTTTCTATTTGGTCATCGAATTCAGCTTGTTGTGTTATGTCGAGAACGTCTGCCATTACGATTCACTTTGTAGCCTTGTTCGCGGATAAACTTGACGTTAGTAGATGTTATCGCACCTACGCCTCGCGATCAACTGACCCTGGGTTCGATGCGAGGCCTACCTTTATTCACTTTGCCTGTGAACATTAGCCCCATCTTTTTAAATGTAGTCGTAGAGTGATTTCTTCGTTTCTGAAATTTATTAGTTTGTCGTTTTGGTCAACCACTGACACAGTAACTTCTTGAACACTCTTTGCAACGATCGGAATGTAAATGATGCTTTGAGGCACCTCAACGATTTTATATCCAGGTCCCACGACAGGTGAAAACTCATATATCGAGCTGCTGGGCTTTCTGTTAACGTAACTATTACTTGCCAAATTGCAGTTTATACGTATTACATTTACTGCCATAATGTTGACGGGCTGTAACGATACGTGTGTTTGTCCTGCTTCGTATACTCTGGGTTCGAACCCTAGCATTGCACCAATCGTATCTTGTTTTGTAAAGTCTATATTTTAACTGCAGAATATTTCCGCTTTTAAAGTGATTGGGTTACCACCTAGTTCAAATGCTATGTCTGCAGGTAGAGACTTCCTGATGAAATTAGCTATGACTCCTAGTTCGTACGCACCTGTAGGAATATTGATTTCCCTAGTTTCGTTGCTTCCTTTTAGCACATATCGAAACAATGAATTTTTATTAACTTCAATATTCGCAATAGAGTTGTAGGTTTCGAAAAGGACGAGACCGATGCTCCAGTCGCCTTCTTCTAGTTCCAGAGTAGGGTAAAATGTAGCTCTCAGTTCAGAGGTATTACCACTCATAACGATTGACACAGACATATTGATGGACAGTCATAGGTCTGTAGGGCATTTTATTATGTTTATTTTAAGCGAATAAAATGGTTTGCACATAATTGCATTTTAGATAGGTGTGAAAGACACAAATGGCCGCAGTTCCACGTGTTTGGTAATTGCTGATGTTCGTAGTTGTATGTTGGTATGGTTTTGTTAAGGTACTTGAATAGCTCGGGCGGTGGACGCAAATTGCCAAATCTATCGTAATATTCGGCTCTTCTCCCGCACTTTCTGTAAGCTACCTAGTGTGTGCCAGGACCGTCTGAAGTATCCTGGTTTATTGTACCACATTCGTTTTGTTTGGGTTTTTAAGGTAGTTTATTACGCATATACACTCCCCTAAAGTTTGATATTTTTAGTTTGCGGGCATAAAATTCTATGTCAATGTTCGTCAGTGGTCGTCTAGGCAGGGACCTTTAGATCTTTTCGTACAGTGCGTCTTTTTCTTCTTCTTCTTTCCTGCACCTCCGCCGCGGTACGGACGACGTATGCAAAGTCATTTTCCGTTTTTTTACCCATAGCAATTGCTTCTAGTGTACGGTTGTGACGAGTGTTTTCGTCCAGTTGCTTTCGGTCATTAGAAGTCTTCTTCACCGCACTTACAATGTTTGTTACCGCACCCGCAATAACGGCCACGGCCCCTATAGCAGGAATTAGTAAGGTAGGAAGCCGCCCGTTTTCGTACCTCGCTTTTTTCTCGTCACAGAATTTTTTCTCTTGGTATTTGTTTTACGTATTTTCCTAGATTTGCGCGGTTGCAAACCCATGCCCAGCTTGACCTTGGCTTTCATAATGTTAGAGACACCCCAGGCGGCTATTTTTTCTCCGAGTCCGGTATCTGGTGCTTTGCGTACCTCGTCGGCCCTGTGTGCTAGTAACTTATCGGCTTCGTGTCTAGATTCCAAATCTTTGTGTTGGTCGTAAGCTACGTCGTGCCACTTGCAAGCTTCGTCAAGTGCGTTGATACCACTGTCACCTCGTGCTAATCTTTTCTGTAGCTTTGTCCCTAGACCACAGAACTTATAACCAGGAATATGTGCTTCAAATGGTAGATTATTTATGAGAGAGTTGAGGATACCGCAACCTGATTTTATAGACCTTACTCCACGAGACATGAGAGTAAACTGAGATACGAGAGTATAATTTTCTTTCTTTTATAAATATTTGTTTTGGTATAAAGGAATGTAAGCAGGCAGTTAGTCTTCCCGTACATGTAACAGACGTATGTTAGGAAGCATCGAACGAATCTCGGTGTACTTAGATAATAGTATTTAGGTAAATGTACGTGGGTGCTCGTTTTCAGTATATTTCTAGCATTCAAACAGTACGTTCGTTAACGATGTACTTCCGTTGTCGCCTCTGTGGTGAAGTATTTACGTCTTGTCGCAGTGTACGCAGACACGAGGCAAGAACATGTAAGATGAAAACTTCAAGAATGAAATTTCAATGTGAACTTTGTCACCGCCAGTTTACTCGGAGTTATATCATGACAAGACATTTTAGAATCTGCAGAAGAGCTTATCTCTATGCATTGCAGGCACCGCAGGCAGCACCGCAGGCACCGCAGTTAGCACCGCAGGCACCGCAGTTAGCACCGCAGGCACC
>PNEQ01102325.1:0-33884 GCA_003012365.1 Medauroidea extradentata | reverse complement strand
AGTCACAAAGCCGCTTGGAGTTAGGGTTTCCTTCTCAAGAAAAAAAAAAGATTCTCGGTTTTCAGTAGCACCACACGTGTTGACAACTGATACCCGCGCGCCCAACCCCATGTTACATCCCTCAGGCCACCTGCTCGGAATGGTATGTAGGTCTTGAGGAAGAGAGAGGGGCAAGCACTGTTGCCAGATGTACGGAAGAATGTAGCGCGTCATGTGTCTTTACACATCGCAGCCTGTACTACAGGCTGTTCGGAAATATGGTTCCTGCTTCCTAAAAAATTAGCAACTCGGAAATGTCCGTTAAAGCAAGTTTTGTGTCCGTTGTTCGAATTAAAGGAAACAAAATGAAATGTCCGTTATTACAAACGTCCGTTAAACGAATGTCCGTTAATCGAGGACTTACTGTATAGGGCGTTGTTGTTTCCTATGATACCAACTGTACAGTTTTGTCAGTTGGAAATAGTACGTCGGCGCGCTGCACAAATTGAGCCAATTAGAATCTAGCAAAGTGCAATGATATTACGTTATTGGTTTACTTCAGAACTCAACTTAGAGTGAACGGAGAATAGATAGTACGTAGCTACTCCTGTGTGGTAAGAAAGTTATTGTATGTAGGAAAGGGGGGCTGGGAGCAAGAGAGAAAGGGGAGAGGGAACTGTAATATCACAGAAAATTTACCTGAATTGTTACAACTTTGTGGTGGTAAATTTGTTCTGTTTTGTCATCTCAAGGGGCTTGGACTTTCCAACCAAGGTCAATTTTTTGGACTCCTCTTGCTTGCATTATAAATACACAGACTTGGAACAACTGCTTTCTTGAACCTGCACAGGATTAATATAAAAATATTAACATACTAATGTTTTAACAAACATTACAAGTTACAGCAGAGGAATACAGTACAGAACCTGATAGGCTGTACATAACAGGAAATCAATGTTACAAAGCCGTATAGGTTAAGTGGTTAATCATGGAAAACAAATAGCTTTAGGGTGGTATAATTTTAAAAGTATGTTCATTTATACACTTCATAGGACCACTATTGTACATTGCCATTGGCCAGCTGTTTTTCTCGAGGTACTCAAGTTTCCCCACTCTTCACATTCCGTCGCTTCTTACATTTCATTTTTCATTGCATGGCAGATGTCTACGGGCAGTGGACACCCAGTTCAGCAGTCTGCAACCACTGGTGTGTTGTCCTGCCCTCGAGTGTCCTTCACAAATTATATGTATTTATTTAACACTATTTTACATAATGCACAATGTACAAATACATTCTGAATGAACTTCGCTCACTGTAATAAATTAGGCATAAACAATCACACTTTCAAAACCTTGCTAGCAACATTTACTACTTTGCCCAAGAAAAAGAGTAATTGGCTTTCATGAACTACTATGTACACAGCCAAAAATTGTTTGTACTTAATTTATATTTATACTTGCTTTAGGCTCACTGTGTTATGTGGTATTAATATTCATAATTAATTAGTTTTTCACAAATTTTAATCCGTTATTTTCATTTCATGATACCTTTTTCAACTATGACAACAGTTTACATAAGTACAGCAGGTGGGGAAATGGAATGTATTGACAGAGAAGTTGGAAACTGTTGTGACGATTGAAAAATTAGTGAAGGGTTTGATATAAGTGATGAGGTAGGATGAATCTGACACTAGATGGTTGCACAATAGTAACTGATATTATTTATCTATTTCATAAATTAGATTTATATAGGCCTACTGTATAGACTTATCTTACACCATTGTGTACGTCATACTGTGTACTGTATGATAGGATGAAAATAAACACATAGACAAACATGGAAAGTATGTTGTGTAGCATGTTCAACTCCAGCCATAGGCCCCAATACCTAAACTTGAATTTTAACCATAGTGATCAGATGGGATACACAAGGCAGGAATGTATTTGAGTTACAAAAAAATCACACAGTTTAAAGCCTAGACTACATCCATGATAACGTACCAATAGCGCATAGGGAAGAACAGGACATGCACAAAAAAAAAAAAAAGAGAGAGAAAATGTCGTGTGCCGTGTTTTGTGCACTGCCAATTAACGTGCAAAACCATACTAAACTAAACTTTTGGTTTAAATATTATTATAGTTAGGTAGTGCAGGAAACAGGTGAGACATCTGAGTATCAGTACCTAGGAATAGTTCTGCATGAAAATATTGGGTGGAAAAGCCAAGTTCAGAGAGTGGTCACAAAGGGTAGGAAAGCGCTAGGAATGATGGGTAGGATATTAAGGGGAATCAGCTCGGAGGTAAAGTAGAAGACCTACATCATTATGGTACGGTCTGTTCTTGAGTACGCTACAGCTGAGTAGGACCCCCATGTTGAGGTAGAGGTGAAGGAATTGGAGAAGGAGCAAAGAAAGGGCAGCCAGATGGGCGAAGGATAAGTGGAGAAGGCAAGAACAGAACGGAGAGGATGAAAGTAATTTTAGGCCATCAGTGATGATGAGGGACATGGGAAGGAACACACTGAAGGGTAGGAAAAGGTTGGAAAGACTGGTTAGTATGTATAAGATAGTGGGATTATGAAAGATGGAGTTCACTAGCTGAACATATAGAAAAGGGTGGATATAAGAGTAGAGGCAACAACAGTAAAAAGATACTGCTGGCATTGTGGAAAACGGGGCGGGGACTACAGTCGATGCCGGTTAGAATGGTCAGCGAGTGGAATTTGTTGCAGGAGGAGGGGTGTCGCCGGGAGTGTTAAGGAAGGTTATGGAGAGGATGTCGTAGGGGCGTTTGGATGCTTACCCAATAGGAAGACAAATTATTATTGTTATTATTATTATTATTATTATTATTATTATTATTATTATTATTATTATTATTATTATTATTATTATTATTATTATTATTATTAAGTAGTAACCCATTACAGACATACATGTAGGACTAACTGTAAACAAAGCACTTACCCTTGGGATTTATTTCTTGGATTTCTGAAGTCATCATCCTTGAAATGGATTTCACACACTTTCAAATGTTTGAGACAAGCTGGACCTCTAGGTTTGACACTTTCATCTAGGTCAGCTCTTTTTGTTTTGTGCACCCACTCTTTATAGCTAAAACAAATACAGATTATTTTTTATAACTTAATGAAAATATCAGCACTTAGCAAAACAAATTAAGTTTACCACACATAGATAACCCAGGAACGAGTGTAGATATTTGACAGTTCAGCTTGCGAGATACTTTTTGGTGTACTGTTGGTCTCCAAGGATTTCTACTATTGTCAGAGTTCTTTAAACTTTAATAGCCCTTGTAACAAGTCAGCGCATAGTTTAAAAGAAATAATATTGGATATCATTTCTGAAATTACATTTGCAAGCTGTCAAAGTGCATTCGATCGTAGGTTACAATGCCCAGAAAGCTCGTGACAGGACTTGTTATAATTACACCCCAAAATGTACAGTTAGTATTGATTTACGCCTCGAAATTTAAGAAAAAGGCTACTGCATATAGTTGGCGTTAATTTCATCCAGATAATCTACTTTCAACATAAAAATGTATAGGAGAAACCACAACAAACTCAGTGTACTTACATGTCAGAATTCGGAAAAGAAAAAAATGACTTGGCATCCTTCTGAACTCTTTAACTACTGCATCCATACATAGCGTAAAACCTTCCATGTGTGCAGTATGCCGGATAATGTTGCGGATCCATTTCAATCAGAGTAATTAATATTTTTCCACAAAATAATTGCCGTCTTGCCATGTAAACAAATCGGCCAAAGGTGAAGTTTTACACCACTGTCCGACAGGAGCGCTGAATGTAGTTGTTTCCATTATGGCTACCGAGTGTCCGGTATTCCTATTTACAGTATTTGGTCGAGGTGTCAAGGGGGAAGAACTTAACATGGTTGGAGATATAAGATGAACCCCTCTGAGGGGGGGGGGGGATGGGAGCTAGGAGGTTGTAGAGTTACAAAAATCTGATTAAAGTACTGTACTGCTTTACATGCTTATGGCAAGCACACTTCACAGGATCTCTCAGTGAGTACCTCTACAATACTCATAAAATTAAACTTTTTAAAGGAATTTTTTTGTGTAATCATGTATAGTACTGGGCTTTTTGATTGTAGGTAGTAAGTAATCGTGAAATATGTTTATTATCGGATGAGAATTTTCTCCACATATAATTTATGTACTGCATGAAATTGTACATTTAATTTCCCAATGTAACAATTGTATTACTAAATTTTTTATATCAATTTAAGTTAATTACTTTAGTTGCAACTGTCTGTTGTAATTTTGATTTAATTATTTTATTTCAACATGCAGGATTAGAGTACGCAAAGTATATTGTTTACATTGTGTAAACTATGTAATGAATCTGTGTTTCCTGGGGTAAGAATTTTTTCACAAATATTTTATTCATGTAGTAGGCCTTTTAATTTGTCGATTGTGAGAAGCCATATGTTAGGTATTACTGTAAATTTCTTACCATCAAAATGTACTTAAGAGTTGTAACTTTCAGTTCAAATTTTTATATTATTATAGGCATATTTAATATATTACTTGCAAAATAGAGCACACAAATTATTTTGTTGGTGTGTTTACTATGCAATCAGTGTTTTCTCAGGCATGTATTTTTCATGCAAATATTACAAGTCGTAGAAGTATTTTGGACATACATAGTTGCAGCAAATGGTTTGTCACACAAAACCGGATAATACATGCAGACAAGCGAAAGGATGCTTTTGGTTGTTTACTTTTCTGTTTGTCTGCATGTATTGTCTGGTTTTCTTTGACTCACAGTTTGCTGCTGTGGCGTTTATCCATAATATTTATTTGATTTTCAACTTGCCCCATTGCAAGAATGGTTTAGAAACAACATAAATGTTATATTAGTAGTACATTAAAACTTGTACTATGTGCAAAGTGCATTGAATTGGACAAAGAAAAAATGATTTCTTTTATAAAGCATAAAAAATTGTGTTAAAAAAAATTTATTAGGTCAGGGAAAATTTTCAATTTGGGTGAGAAAAGTCAGGGAATTATATTCCCAACAGTTTGTAGCCACCCTGAAATTTTCGGCGATCCCCGACCACTAAAATGTCGACATTTACAGTTTTTTATCATTGAATCGGCGTTCACTCGTCTTTGGCGCAAACACTATGTGTTTTTATAAAATGGTACACATTTATTTTGAAAAGCAGACGCGCTATTTTTAAAAGTATGCCATTGAAGTGGATCTTCGACCTTGGTTTAGTTCAATATAAATCATAAACGTTGCCTATAACACAAATTCTTGCGCCTGCAACTACCGCTTTTCGAAGTTATTTGCAAGAAAGCCGCAAGAAAGTTTATTGAAATAGTAATATTTTTCAGCAGAGTGAAGTATTTTGAATAAATAGATACATTGGAAGCGGATATATGACCTTTTTTTGGCTCAAAATTAAGCAAAAACGTTGCCTGCAATATACATTCTTGCGCCCACAGCTACCGTTTTTGGAAGTTATTTGTAAGAAAGCCGCAATATAGTTTATTGAAGTAGTAATATTTTCCAATAGAATGACGTATTTTAAATAAATGATACTCTGAACTTGCATATACGACCTTTGCGTAGCTCAACATCAAGCATGAATTCATGATAATGAAACATGAATATCGTCTGCAACGTAAATTAAGTGCTAGCAATACCGGCATTTCGAAACTATTTACAAGATACTATCGCAATGTTTGTTGATTGAAATACTGTAGTAAAAATATTTTAATTGGATGAATGTATGTCATGGTTGACATCTAAGACTTTTTTTCTTCGACACATTACGCACAAACTTTGCTGGCAATGGTAATTCTAGTTGGCACAACATTCGTTTTGATAAAGCAGTTTGCCTCCTGGGACCTCGTCTTGGCAGCGAGGGACCACGCACACCCGCGCAAAGACCTATCTGGAAACTGGTTACTTCAAAAACAGCATACACGACGTGTCTTCTGCGTCACTTGTGCCACTTTTGACCACTATCTAGTCACAGCTCCTGACGCTCGCTCAGCAGATGGGATGTGATGACAACACTACTCCCTTTGTTTTGCAGTTCTTTCACTTCTCTAGCTCTGCGGGGGCCGTGTGAAGATAATCTGCTTGTATAATGATTCTACACTGTGCATGCGTTATTTACACACTTCACCATTGTGCATAGAGAGGGATTTGATACTCGTTTCAATTTGTTCACCAACAGTAAACAGTTACAAACGTCAAGATGTTGATCATTGTTAATAAACTTCGGTAACACATTCACAGAATAACTTTAAACCTATACGATACTGTTTCATATTTTCTTTTCACCGACGTATAAAAGTGCCACAGCTGTTATTTACGGTTGAGCCGATTGCGCGTGCGTGCGTGCGAGCACGAGCACACGTGTGGACTAGTGACTCACACCAGAACCAGACGCGCTGTTGTCAAGTGTTTCTACTGCTCTGCGCTGTGCCATGCATATCCGAGACATGCACCCGAAGTTTGGTAGTGTCAATTATGAACTGTCCTGCTTTCACTTTTCAAAAGAATAATGTTTTATAAACATCATGTATATATCATTAAATGACATAATGGTAATTATATATAATAGATTTTAGTTAACAAAATGGAAAACGTAATAAAGCTTAAATAAACACGACGTATAATCGTAATTTCACAAGCAGGGCACGAGAAATTAGTGGCAAAAAAGTTACAGCATGCATATGTTGAAAAAGGGGTGTGAGCGAACAGCCTTATTGGAGTGGTTGGCCGGTGGGGAGAAAGAAGCGGGCAGGTCACCGACCGGCCGGGGGATGGGAATTGGGAAGGAGCATTCGGGCCGGCTGGCCGGCCATCGCGTCGTGTGGGAGGAAGGGACAGCAACATATATTTTTAGACTAAACACACCGTATGCAGTAGTACAGTTTTTGAGAAATAACTGCAACCACTTGCGACCATAATAAATGCAGTGTCTTTTTCTGCTATTTTCTTTTAATTAAATTTTTTAAGCTTTTTTTTTTCCTTGGTTCTTGTAAAAAGGGTTGTCACTTTGAGAGGGTAGTTATTCCCGGAGTCGTATAATTGAGAGTTGACTACCTGAGAGACCAGCTAGAAGCAAGGTACCAATCCATTCTTTCCCTGCTTTGAAGCCAATCTCGTTTAGGTGCTGGGAGGTAGAGATAATGCTATTTACATACTCTTCAACAGACTCACAATTTTCCAACTGTGTCTTAATTACTAACTGTCTTAACAGACCTACCTTTCTTGTCAATCCTGAGTCTTCAAATACCTTCTGAAGTTTTTCCCACGCTTCCTTGGCAGACGTAGTGCTCTCGATGTGTGGATATACCGTATTTACCCGAAAAGAGGCCGATCTCGATTGCAGGCCGACCCCAACATTTTCAGACTCATGCCCAGGGAAAAAAGTTTTCTTTTAAAAAATATTGCAATTCCCACATTTCAACTGACACATTTTTGGTAAAAAAAAGTAGACACATGAAAACATTTTGTAAAAAATGTGACCATATTTACTGCTGTAGACCTATAATGGTTATAATCTTACACACGTCATAACTGTGTACAAGTTATTTATAAAGCTGTACATACCAATGGTAACTTGTCGGACATTATGCTTCAATTCCCTTAAGGTACAATTTACATTCAAAATGAATTTTTGTCACAAACAACACTCATTCAATCATCCCAATCTCCACCACCAGCACTTTCATCTGCAGCTTCATCTTCATCAGAAACACTGTCCTCAACATTTTGGCTGGTGCTAGGACCCTGCTCAACACTGTTGTCGTTCCATAGGATGTCGTCCTCGCTGCTATCCATTGCATTTGAAATGCAGCACTTCTTGAATCCATTTACGATGCTCGCTGGGCTGATTGCTTTCCAAGCGGCCATTATCCACTGTCCAAGATCTGCTACGGATGGCTTTTTCAACTTGCCACTTGGAGTGAACTGGTGGTTGCCAGAAAGCATCCACTTGTTGTATTTCTTCCGCAAGTTGTCCTTAAAGGGCTTGTTTACAACAACATCAAGGACTTGTAACTGTGACGTCATTCCACCTGGAATAATCACTAAGTCAGTGTTCATGGCCTCAACTTCTTTTTTGACTTGTGGTGTCAAATGACCTCGAAATGCATCCAAGACAAGCATTCCTTTCATTTTCAATAATGCTCCTGGACGACGATTCCAGACTGTCTTTAGCCAATCAATAACTAAATCCTCAGTCATCCAACCTTTTTCCTGGCATCTATAAGCTATCCCTGGGCGAAGTTTTTCCTTTGGCTTTGTTTTCCTTAGCAGCACAACATAGGGTGGCAATTTACGTCCATCGGCTAACACTGCCAACATCACTGTGATTCTGGCCTTTTCATTCCCAGTGCTTTTGATCAACACAGACCGGGCGCCCTTCTCGTTCACAGTCAAATTTGAGGGCATATCAAAATAAACCGGGGTTTGGTCTGCATTGCCCATTTGGCCCAACAGATACGAATACTTTTTTTCGCAAAGATATAACATGTCTTTGGAACTTAATCAGTTTTTCACTATAAAATGCTGGAAGTATTTGTGCTAAAGTCGTACGTCGCCGCAAAGAGAAGCCTGCACGTTTCATCATCCGCACACACCATCCTGTGCTGGCAGAGAAGTCACCTCGTGGTATGTTAAGAGATGCTGCTATTTCCAGAGCTTTGAAACGCATCACCTCTCTTGATACTGGCAGACCATCGGCACATTTTTCTCGCACAAAATTTATTAAAAGTTTTTCAACTTCATCAAAACGTCCCACTTTAGGACCACCAAATGACTTGCGGGTGGTCGCTGTATTTTTCAGTTCATTTTTTTGTTTACGCCAGCGCCGAACATTCTTTTCTGAAATATCGAATGAACGAGCAGCTGCACTGTTGTTCGAATCTTCTGCCATTTTAATAACGTGGAGCTTGAAGTTTGCGTCGTACGAATTACGCTCATGTTTTGGAGTCCATCCAGAAGTTGTACCACGTTTTTCTACGTGATCGCTCATTTTTCACACTACGAATATACGATACCGTCAGAAAAAATATTAACCTCCTAAAAATAACACAAGACAATAACGGAAAAATGAGTTAGATGCTCGCCTCTTGCAACAAATTTACAGGCCTACCAAGCTCACAAAATGAACTGTGAAAATGGTAGCTAGTTGTGCCAAACTATCGATTACCGGTATTATAACTTCACGCCGGAATATCTAACTTACGTAAATTTATTAGAAGTAAGTAATCTTTTACTCTCACGAATTTACTACGCACTTCAATAAGATTATTTATTTTTTTGTTAAACACGTTTTTCGTTGGAATGAGAAATGCCGGTTTGTGCAGGTAAACTTTTCGCTCCTGTTACATGTTGGTAACACTACGTTCTCAATATTACGCTCGCGGGCTCACGTTTGTTATTGTTTACGGTTAGTTACAATGCGATTTTTATGAAGTGTAAAAATGAGTTGCCGTCATCAAATTTATCACATGGTTAATATATACGCACGTAATGGTGTGTTGCAGCACATTTATAAACTACAGGTAAATCGTGAGCATAAATGTAAAGTATAAAATTTTAGCCTTATTTTTATTGATGCTCGATTGTATGCCGAGGTATCATTTTAAGCTTCGCTTTTTGGGAAAAAATCCTCTGCCTCTTTTCGGGTCAATACGGTACTATCGGATCAACTAATAAGATGATTTTTGCTCTGGCTTTGCGATCCTTGTCGGATGCGGTGTCCGCCTTTGGTGTCCATTCTACAACATCCCACAGTCCTTCACACTCCAAATAAGCTTTACAGGCAAATTTCCAAAAGGAGAAATTTTCCCTGCCCTTTAACCTCTCTATTGAAAGAAGACCGAAAGATGCCATGATACACGAAAACGTGCTTTTGGTAATATCAACTCTTAACAGATGCACATGAACATCGTGTAAATATTAAACAAACATTTTTATATAATACTCCATGTTATGTTGTACACCAAGAATAAACAGTCTGAAGAAAACCATAGACTAATTATACTAAACATGGCAAACATAGTAATAGTTACCTGGTCATAACAACAAAAAAAATATGTTTGATCACACTTCCAACAATGATAAGAAAATTCAATGTGTGTGTATTGGACAGGAATTAATTGAGATGGCAAGAAAAGCCCATATTGTAAAATATATTCTGGAGAACAGTGGTTGATGAAAGAAAAAGGACAAAAAGACAAAGAGAAGAAAGAAAAGGAAAAGGTAGATAAATTAGAGGGAATAAAAAATTATGCAAAGTGAAGAAGAACATAAATTAAAGAGAAGTTGTAACTTTACAGCAACTCGCGAAAGAAGAAAAGGAATAGAGAATGGTGGCCAGATAATTTCTGAGTGAAGAAGCCAAACGTTTGAATGAGGCTACTGAGATGATTGAGATAGTTGCATTGAACACTGCTCAGCTCATCCTTAAAGATGTCAAAAAAAAAAATATGTTGATGTAGTGCAAACAAAAGTAGAAGAAAGGAAGTCATTTAATAACTTCCTTTTTCATAAAGAAACCAAAAACTGCTTGAATTCTTTTTTCTAATGTATATTATTTAACATTTATTTTTAAAATAATCTCTTGGTTAGATACGTTGCAGTACCAGTAGTAATTTTTTTTAATACTACTATTTTTTTTACAGTGTAATGTTTTTAATTTAATGTATTGTTAAAATGATACTTAGTAAAAACGTGAGAGATGGCTGGCTATGGGGATTCTGGAGGCTAAATGAAAATTAAAAAATATTATTTCACATAATTTTTTTTTAGCTGTAATTGTTGTCAGTAATTGTTCAGTTTTCAGTCAGTATTTATCTTGAAATGGTCAGTAATATCAGTTTTTTTTTTGGACAAGTTTCCATCCCTGTTTACGTGAAAGTGTGCTACATTAATTTGGAGTCCTTTGATGCAGCTGTTCTCATATCCTTGTAGTGTAATACGCACACTGTATAAAGTATAAATATTTATGTGTACAAAAATAAACACGGCATTGCAATGTAAATTTTTCTACATCTGCAGGTATTGTTATCGTCTTAATTAACGTATGTTTATTAAAATAAATTAATATTTCATTAGTACGTCTGATTTTCCCCTAAGAAGCTACCGCAGAAATACTCGTTACGGCAACTATGCTGCCATGTTTACTTTGGGGGGGGGGGGAGTGTTCGCACACCCCATCTAGGGTGTACGTGTTTCGGAAGCCATATATTTATTAAAGCAATTTACTATTTCATTTTAAAAATGTGTTATTTTTGTGATTAAAGATGATAGAGCTGACTTAACAAGAAAACTATTATTTTAATACAACTTTTGGGGTTTTGGAGGGTCAAAATTGCTCGGATACAATTTTCCGAGGTCACGATTTTACGATGTCATTGTCGGGCACCGTGAGGCCTCGTAAAATCGGGGTTCTACTGTAGTTTTAATGTTCAGTGATGAATTTTTGGTTAACTATGTGCTGTATACTAGATCTAACATTGTGCTGTTGTATCATGTGACTGGTGTTACTGTTTAAATTTTCATGTGGAGCTAGGTCACTATGTTTAAGCTTAAGGACATTGTCTAGCTAGATGTTTCACATATTTGAGATTTTGAGGCTATGAAGTTGTAATGCAGTTTAGACACGCATGCCACATACATAATATCCTCTACTTGCAAGGTATGTTTGCAGTCTATCTGTTGTTGGCTCACCACTGTGGGACTTTTGGCAGTGACTTTATCATTTTATGATGTAATAATAAAGATGAATAAAATACTGTTTGCCATCTTGTAATTTAAAAGCCTTGTAATTAAATTTTCTGCTGAAAGGTCACTCCTTTTTACATTATTTCGGCAAATAATATTCTTTAAATTTTAAGTGGGAGCAGATATTGTAAAATTGTCTCATATATATTTTGAAAATTGTGTCTACTATGAAACCGATTTTTCCAAAACAAAAATTTAACATTATTTAGGCTAGTTATTGTCTGCAGGCATTTTCTTTAAGTAAATAACCATTTAAAACTTGTATTTGGGTTAAAAGCTTGCATGGATTACTACAAGTAATGAGTTAACCAAAATTCTTCCTATAATGCACTAGCAAACCGTATACTATGCTTTGTGTTCATAACTCTGTGCATTATTGTTAGGTTCATGGTAGAGGTAGGTAGTAGATTCATATATTTTTGGACCTGGACCTGAATACACATCCAGCTCTTTGGACATGCTTCCTGAATCCTTGTTCATCGGATTTATTGTGTCCAGCTGTCTGGTTCATGCTAGATGATTCGCGATGTAGCTGTCATCCAATATTAGTGTATACTGCCAAAAAAAAAAAAACAACAGATTTATTTTAGGCTGATTCCTTTAATTTCCCAGGGGTCCTGGTTGGCTTAGTGGCTAGAGCATTCGTTTCCTACCAAGGCTATCCGGGTTCAATTCTTGGTAAAGTCCGGCTCCGGATTTTCACGTGTGGGAATCGTGCTAGGCGATGCTGCTGGTCGGCATGTTTTCTTGAGGAAGGGGGGTTGTCTCCCTTCCCCCCAACCCCCACCCCATCCCTGCTCCATACTTGCATCATGTCAACCCCTCATCAACGCTAATAACCTATATGTTAAGTGCTGACCAAGATCTCTTCGCTCGCTTATTACCCTTCACTTCCTTCCCCCTTCCCTCTTCTCCAACAGTTTGTCAAAGCTTTGTTCAAAAGTGGTCATGATGAATTGTCACATGCAACAGCAAGGTTATGTATAACCACACGAGTTGTGTTCCACTTGAAAAACTTGCACAATCTTAATTTGCCTACAAATAACATTTACAGAATATAATAACACCTTGAATATCATGCGTACTGGTAATACATATTTATATGTCAATTGGACAATGTTAAGTGTCACTAGAGTATATGCCAATTGCTACGTGTATGAAATATAATATTCTTTAGCTTTGAATCCGTTCTATTAAAAGTATTTTAGTCCTATATCCTACTTATAAATACATGCTTTTTGACTGTTTCAAATCTGATAGAGTTTTAGCGTGTTTTACTTACAACTTTGTCAACTGCATTGTGGGAGTTGGAACTGTTTGCAAGTTCCAAGCACGTAAAGGGAGTTGGAACTGGTTGTAACAATACCAACTCCACCGGGTGAATATGGATTGTGCATAGAGATCTCGTACTTTTTAGTATAAAATTTTGCAAGAAAAGTGCACTGGAAAAATATTATTCTGTCCCATAATACCAATTTTGCTGATCAAAGAAAATTTTTGTTGCAAAGTAACTTTGCAGCAAAAAATTATTTTTATTAAACAGCAACAGTACAAAGATGAAGCAAGCCATCCTTAAAATAGTTCACTACATATTAATTTTCGCAGTAAAGTTACTAAAGGAAATATAATAATTATTATTAAAGAAAACTTTCTAAAAAATTAGTAACATTATATATTTCTTTTAAAAGCTTTTCTGAGCTCTAAAATAAGATTTCTATAACAAGGCAAAGGACCAAAAAAATTTTTTTATTACACTTATGACTTATCCTATTAGAAATAGTCTGTAGGCCATTAATCTATAATTATTCAAACTATTTTTAGATGAATAACCTGCTGAAGTTTGTGAGTGCAATTGTTCCATCCTTAGTATTTGTTGAGTGTTTATTGGTACAACATACATGTGCATTTGCGTTAACAACAGCAGAGTTGATCAGTTCCAGTTTTTCCCACTATGGAGTAGGACTCGAATATGAGATGGATTTGATCGCAACGTAACAGTTCCACGTATTGCCGTCGTCCTTGCTGGGACACAAACTACCACTTACTGTATTTGTTGCCACATAGGACGACCCCGCATATAAGATGAGTCATGGTTTTGAAGGTACAAAATCTTAAAAAAAAGTATATTACTAATTTTGAAATTCCCGACAGAAAAATATATTTTTCCTTTGCCAGAAACATTAAAAATTTAGTTTAAATTTTTTCAATGCATTTATTACCGTCATATAAACTAGGGATGAGCCGATATGGAAAAACCGATTACGATTACCGATTGCATAAAAAATTGAATGCAACTGATTATGTTCTTAACCGATTAATAATATTGATGTATATTACCAATTACCTATTTTAGGCCTACACAAAAATAATAAAAAACCTCATATTCACGCAAATACACTCCCACCGCTATTAATAAATAAATACAACTTCAATCATGGTCACCAACATTCGTATTAGTAAACAAATACAACTTCAATCATGGTCACCAACATGCATAGTTTATATTTTGGCTCATTTCACCACACGTGTTTGTTTTACTCGACCTTGACATGGTATCTCTTCGACTGCACTGAACTAGCACTTACAGCGCACCAAACACTTTAAATGTGTGCGTGTGATGTCATGGCACTAGACAAACAAGTGCTTGTAGCTTGTCTGTCTGCCATATTTGATGTGAGGTAATGGCGAAACACAGAACGATTCTGTGGAAAGTTACACAAAGCCATTCTGAAACGTTCGTAAATGCAAATGTTAAAATCTGATAGAATGTGAAAAATAATTTCCAAAAAAAAATTTACTCATAAATTCGTTTACCAAACACATGTGGCTATGAGAAGTTGCTTCAAGAAATGAAAAGTGTGTGAAACATAAACATTATTTTATGAGAACATGGAATTACTTTCGTATTAAAAAGGTATTTCCGTTTCATATTCACTGTTATGTTTTTTTTCCTGGTTGCTAACATCAAAATATTAGTGCTAGCGTAAAGTGTAGGCTATTGCTCAATTTGTTTAATTTTTTCATGCTGGACCGGTTAATCGTTTACAATAATCGCAGATAACGATTAATTACCGAAAACTGATAATTGTACGATTAAAGTTAATCGGTAATCGAATCGGTTCATCCCTAATATAAACATCATAGTCGACACATAAATGAATAAGTATGTACAAAAGACAGAAGCACAAGTACTCACGTTTTAGTACTTGACAGATACACACACAAATAAAACAACACATATAGCGGAAGCACGTATCGCGACGTTTCGCTGCTTAGAGCAGCTTCCTCGGGCGAAGAGACATGGCTGACTGCCATGTCATTTGAGTCAGCCATGTCTCTTCACCCGAGGAAGCTACTCTAAGCAGCGAAACGTCGCGATACGCGCTTCCGCGATTATGTGTTGTCCTATTTGTGTGTGTATCTGTCAAGTACTAAAACGTGAGTACTTGTGCTTCTGTCTTTTGTACATACTGATAGCCTAGCTGCCTCTTCCTTTGTTTTACATAAATGAATAACATTGACTACTACTGTCCTCCGAGCGCCCAAGAGCCAAGGAAATGCATGATGGCGGCCGGCGACATCATCAGTTGCCAGCAACTGTGCGCGATTTGGCAACGCCGGACTGAGTGACGCCGCACACTACATGGCAACGCCGGGCTACAACAGCTGCTTGCAAGGTCATTACATTCCTGTGCGCTGTTGTCTGCCAACCTAGCACTAGACAGTAGACACATGAATGTGTGGTACGGTACCTACATCCTTATTTTTTCCACCAGAGAGTTTTGTGCTTGCAAGACAAAGGTAATAAGCATGCAGACTTAGATCCTCGTTTTGTCCGCCAGAGAGTTGTAGCCTGGCAAGACAAAGTATCTCGGCACGTGCTTCAGCTGCACTGATCGCTGCTTCGCTGCGAGTAAGTGTCCTTTATTATGAATGACGCTCATCAAAATTTTGTACCATAAATTTTATTTAAAAAAAAAAAAAAAAAAAAAAACAGGGCACTTGTTTTCATTTGTGACGAAAAACGCAATTCCTTGATTAATCATATAACTCCACAGCTTACAGCTTAGTTTTCAAATAATTTTTAGGTTACCAAAAATTTTTGCATCTTCATATAAGACGAGTAGCAATTTTTGAAGGCCAAAAATATGAAAAATAGTTGTGTTATATGCTGGCAAATATGGTACTTTTCCTCTCATGTCTTTAACATTCACGTCAACTTCTACATTTCTTGTTTATTACTACTCGAATCATATATTTCAGTGCCTTTCATTTTATCTTCCTTCCAGGAGTGGAAGCATCACCTGATGCTTCAGGTCCGAGTGGACCTGCAGCACATTCCGTTAGTGCTGAAAATAACCGGCCTGTAATTTTAATAGCATTAGTTATAGTTCTTTTACTGCTGACAACAAACGTTGGTCACTGTGAATGGACTTCAGCTGACTCCTTGTATGAGGTACGACTATTGATAATCACTGAATTAGCTGGAGCTCTGGAGGATATGCAGGGTCACTAAAATCAAACTGTGTGAGATTCAAGTAATCTGCCCTTTAATAAACATTTAGAGAAATCCAATTAATGGTGTTACATCAGAACATATTTTATCGAGACTGTAAGCATAACATTAAAAAATGTATTTAAAGTACCATAGTTAAATTTTTTTCTTCGTGAAACCTCAACAAACGTTTTTAGATAACAATATGTCGGCTTGTGTAAGACACTTGTTTCATAACTAAAAATTTGCTGTAGTGAGTATTATAGTGTATAGAGAGAAATAGATATTATTTTCAGTAACCACGTACAGAAATAATGTTCAATTCCTGAATAATTCCGCATCTGAGAGGAATAAAACTTATACAGTGTTGGTGTTTGTTCCCGAAATGTTTTACACTATACTTAATTGTGACGTTTGTGACCATAGTTCATTATTTCATATTTTCTTCATAACCATTTGCGTCACAATGTAAGGTGTTCACAATAATTGATGCTAGCTCTTGTAATTGAAGGTTAGATTTGGGACGTAGCGATGAGTGCATTTACATTTTTTTGGCTGCAAATAGGTCAAAAACTGAAAATGACAAAATATGAGCTAACTTGCATGGTACTGTTACCGCTGATAACAGTGATAGACTATCAGTGATCTAAGTGCCTTTCAGCCGTAACGGAACATGTCACCAGATCCGCCTTTTATGTGGACCTACATTCAACACTGACAAGTGATATGGTTCCATGGTGCCATATTCGTCCGGACCTACATACCTCTAGTTAACAGATGTACAATTTTAATAGTTCTTAAAAGATGTCCATGTGCAACCTTTATTGATCTGAGTTTTCACTATTTTGATCACAATGTTGCTGACCTCTGATGTCAGATCGTATGAGTCGCTTGGCCAAGAAAACCTGACCTGGTCGCTTAGCGAAGAAAATCTGACTATCTCGTCCAGGTTACTTTTTGTAATAGTGTGAAATCAGTGGCATTCACGGTACTTGAGGCGAAGTGACAGGTGTCAAGTTATACAATGTATACTTTCTTCCATGCTCTTATGGTCTACTTTGTGTGTTGCATCTGTGGTGAATATTCTCTCATTATCTCTGTGCTTATTTGCACATTGTTTGTAAAATGGTTACCGGTATGGGTGTTGCCTGTAGGAAACAATACTGCTAAAAAAGCTACGTATCTTTAAAAATTTATGCTGAAAATGTTGTGATGCAACTGTGATGCTGACTTGAAAATTACTATGCCAAATGACGTCACAAAACAATTGTCAAACTTCTTGGAATTATGACGTAAGATGAGTTAAATTTGTGATTGAAAAGCAGATTTCAACCAATTTAAAATGACAATATTTTAAATTGTAGAAAAATAGTTTCCGAGTTTCATTGAACACTGAAACTAAGGTAAACCTATTTTGCAGGAAGTAAATAGGAAATTGTGCTCGTTTTGGCTCACACATTTAATTTTTTAATTTAAATTAACGTGATAAACATTAAATAGTCTAATGCCATTCATGTTTACACAGACAAAATCTGGTAATTTTTATGAGTCTGGTAATCTAATTTATCTGACAATACTTTTAATTTTTTACTATTAAATTTAATGGGACTATTTTGTGTGTATATATATATATATATATATTTTTTTTTTTGCAGAAAAAGAGGCATGGGAGTTATTTTCGAAGCAATATTATAATTTAAAAAATTCTCAAAGAAATTATATTCTTATAATTTACAATCATTCTGAAATGCGGGGAAAATGTCAGAAAAGTATAAACTTATCAACATTAACCTAGGATTTACTGTGCTGTTAGTTCATTTTATACTGCTTTGTTAGTTCATTTTATACGTCTTTGTTCCAGGTCAATGGCCTTGACCTAGGTATGACTCACTAAAAGAAGAGTAAGCAATGTCTGCAATCTCAGACTAGTAAACATACTTTTCGCAAACTAGCTTTTAGTTATTGGAGATTTTGTAAACACCATTAAATTATTGTCAGGTATTGTACAGAAATAAGATAGATTATCAATCTCACCTTGTCTTTGCTCACATTTTGGAACTTGGCCTTTTCTCTATGTGATCGTAACATTAATTCCCCTTTAAATTTCCTTTCCTTTACCTACTTGTTGGCCCTCATTGAAAATTTTATTGTACAGAAAAATTTTTTTTCATATAAATTACCTTCAGTGGTAAGGTAATAAATACCAGTACATATAGAACATATCTGAAAGAAGTCGCAATAAGTATGTGGTCTGTGCGACAATCTTAGAAGGGTGCGAGGTTCGCCTGACAGCAGACAACAGTACATGATAGATATGACACTACATATATGTAAGGGGGAAAAAAGTTACTATAAAGTAACATTTGCTTTGTAATAATAAAAATATTGTTATATGCGTATACAACTTATTATTAAAATGTATACAAGGAAACAAAAAAAGTTAATCAATACCAGTTAAATTTCTAATTATCTGACAAATGCTCCCATTATTCTTTTACTGTTACAATTTCCCTTTCCACTAGCCCAGTGTTCCAAGGTGTAAGCCCAGTGATTTTTTCCACCTTTTATTTTACTTACACACAGGACGAGGAGGTGTTGGTGGACATGTTGGACTCATGTTCAGGAGGACCTGAGTTCGATCCCTGGTTCCGGTCGTCCTGAATTCTGTTTTATACGGTTTTCCACAATTACTCCAAGTGAATGCTAAGACGGTTCCGTAACAGATGCTGTGGCTGATACCTCTCTCATTTCTTGTCAGTGTGTAAAGTTGTGTGTCGCTGTCTCTGATGACCTCACTATCGACAAGATGTGATTAGTTGCACCTCACATCACAAGCATATTATTTAATCACACTACATTGCAGCACTGGGAAAATTTGTGTTACCATACAAAATGGAAGGAAATAAGCCTTTAACCGACCCTTCCTGTGGCCAGACCTTCAGCATTATTAGTGGTAAAGACTATAGAAGTTGCCTGTTTGTTAACATTTTTTTTGCGTAATAAATTTGACTAGTATTTCACTTGGTCTGTAACTACGTAACTAATTAAACTGTTTTGTGAAATATTTGTCCTTAGTTTAAATAAGTGTACGTCCTTCAAGAAAGTCTTAAGAGAGAATTCTATCTTCTTCAAGTATAAGGTGCACGTTTTGTGTGTTACTTTCCAGAAGCGGACAGTGTGCCCAAAGAACCGCCATCTGCGTTACTGTGGGCCTATTATTATTTGGCTCAACATTACGACTACTTGGGTCAGACTGATCAAGCGGTTACTTTTATAGATGCTGCGCTTGACCATACGCCTACACTAATTGAGCTCTTTGTTACCAAAGGAAGAATATACAAGGTTAGTGCTTAGCACAAACAATTGCTCAGGCATTAGATGCAATTTACAAATATTTCATTTAACAGGTCCGTGATAAAGATTGTGTTGAATACAGAGTCATTTTTTTATGTTAATGGCATATAGAATAGATATTTCATAATGGTTTAAGTGTTGGGTGTTGCAGATAGCATGGATTATTGGATGTTTTGTTGAGTGTTGATGGAATTACAAATTGTCATATGTTGCAGTTATTCGACAGACAGCTATTATTGTGTGCATTTCAGAATATAGCACAAAGCATAGTAATATAAAATTGCTAATAATGCAATTTTGTTCCTAATACTAAGAGTAAATAAAGTGGAAATACAGTTGCCTGTTGTGTGTCACTCTCTTCGGATCTGCCATTTGAATGCCTGTTTTCTAGCCTAGGTATTTACAAATGCACAGTATTTGTACATTGTTAATCATACAGTTCTGAAATGATTTGTCATTGCAGACATCATCTGTATAGACAATAATAAAAACAAAACAAATTTCATGTTAATATTTAAAATTCACAAGAACTTATAGTATACCGTGGAACTTGATAGTTACATGAATAAAGGGATGACACACGATGTGCACGTTATGTGCCATCCCTTTATGTAACTATCAAGCTCCGTGGTACTCTGTAAGTTAGAGATGGTCAGAATCTAATGAAAATAAATCGAGTACTCTATTCTTCTTAGAGCTCTCGGTTTCCAATTCTTGCGGATTAAATTGATTCAATCACTTTGTTATTTTTATACCACTCAGATTTCGAGTACTCACATTAGCCACTCGTTTCTCTTTCAGATTGAGACAACGCTGTACCAGGTTCCGAGTGCTCCGAGCCACTTGCTTCTTTTTCTGAGCGAGATCTCACTGTACCAGGTTCCGATCACTCACGTTCTGAGTACTCGCACAAATCACTCGCTTCTCTTTCCGGTTATGAACTCTCTCTACTAGGTTCCGAGTTATCGCTTGCAATGTCACAGTACCATCTTACATTGCTTAACGGTGTGAGTGATCATTGTTAAACTGTTTCATCTGTCCAATAACTTGAAAACTAATTTTTATTAATGGAATTAAAGAAAAAAATTATTTGCATAAAAGTAATATACAGGAAAGGAAAACAAACTAAACATCATGCTGTGACAAGCCTTCCCATACAAAAAAAAAAATGTATTGGAAAAAAAATTGCTAAGAATAAAATTTAAATAATTCAAAAACTATTTTAAAAAATACTAAAATATTTTTTTACAGGAGAATCAGCCTGTTGTGATCCGACGATTTAAAACATATAGAACAAACACAAAAGGCAACGGAAGAATATACATAAAGATTACTACTGATGAGTCTGCTGATGTGTTCGTAAAATGAGCTGACATTTGTTCATTGCAGCCAAGAAGCTATCTGTGATACTGCCATATTGGAATACGCAAACAAAAAGTGCCGAGTTTGTTTTGTGTAGTTATCATTATCATTCCACGACAGTATCTTGTGCGCCAGGTATCTGCTTTTACACAATTTTTTTCTGGGAAGAGTACTATCAGCCCCTCCCCACCCCCTGCCGAAATCGAGAAGCATCAACACGTTTTACTGACACATGTATATTTTTTTATGTTCGCCTTATGTAAAACGAAACCATATGATTAATCGATTCTTTCCACGTAAATCGGAAACCTAATCGATTATAGAAATTATCCGATTCTGCCCATCACTACAGTAAGTACTTGTGTATATTAAATTTTAGCCTGCAATTGATTGCCTTGCGACCTTTGTCTTTCCTTATAAAACAAAGCAATACACCTTAAAATGAACTGAGAAAACATTCCCAATTTTTGTGGAGTGAACAGGCAACAAAAATGAACATGTTTTGAAGGTTGTTGTAAGTTCATTTGTCCATTCATCTGTTAATAGTTAAGTTTGTGTTTCTTTTGATGGACAAACAGAATTATTTCAGGTGCCCTATTGGCTGTTATTCACATGACTAAGGTTTACCTTAAGGTGGCTCCCTAGATAGACTGTTTCGTGTGTGTGTATGCATGCATGTGTGTGTGTGGACACAAGATCGAAGGATGTGCTAAGTGTGCAGCTGACCAGCTTATATAATGCAGTATCACAGTTGCCCAAAAATCACTCAACTGGCGTGCAGTACTTTACTGTTATCCTTTTTGCTATGGGATTTCAGTAATAATTTTGTTTGTGGCAAGAATGGTTTCGAGACCAACACATGTTTCTATCTTTGTGTTTTTGTTATCATTTTGGTAACTTCCCCGCAAGTGGCAATGTGAAAAAGCAGTTTTTAACAATTTTGAGGGCCAGAAAATCATGTTGCTAGTACATAAGTGTGCTAAATTTTTAAAAACTCAAACGACGTACAGCAGTTTGATGTACTTTTTTTATAGATGCACAATTGTAATGCATGTTATATAGTTGTGTAAACACAACAGGAATACTAATTGCAACCCTCTGCAACATTTTTCAAGTGCAGGCAAAGATGCCCCTTAAGGAGTACAGCACACGCTATATGCAGCGTTTGAGGTATGGAAACTGGCAGGCGGTACGGTCTAGACTGGCTTGTGCGTCAACAACCATGTTGCCTTAATGTGATGGTGCGAATACGGCGTACGTTGGTCGGTTGGTGGCTTTTTCCAATGTGACTAAGCAGTGACCCTATGTTTTTATTTATGGAAAGTACAAAGTAATGCCCAGCACATGATTATCTATTTTCATTTTAAGGACCCCGGTTGATATTTTTTACATAACGGCAGTATTGAAGAAACAATTTTTGGCTATTTTGAAGTATTTTTCTGAGCATGGTATCTAAAAACTGGAAAATCATAGTTTTAAATGTTTTTTTTTTTTTTTTTCATAGACACAGATATCAAACAGATGTTTAGTAGTATCTCTTAAAAATACCTTCTAACATGCTGCACCAATGCACGTGTGGCAGCAGGGCATTCAAATGGTCAAAAACAGTTTTCAAATATTTTTATATATATTTTGTGTTTTTGTTATGTTTATCAAATATGAATGTGGAAAGGGGGTAATAGAGGAGAAAAATGTAAAAGACAACTACGGTAACTGTGAAATGTCAAAATTGTATATTTTACAACACAAATTTAAAAATTTTGTAATATTGTCTTGTTGATTTGCATTGCATAGCAAATGCTTATGACCGCAGTACACAGTAATCAAGTTTCATGAAAATATATTGAGGGGTTTGCTTGTAGTTATATTTTTAATTTTATTTTAAAATTTAAAGGAAAAGTAGCGAACGTGAACTAGTGGTCATTTCGTAGAGAAACTTTTTCCTTTAATTGCTGACTTTAAGAAATACTTTTGAACCATTTTATAACACTGTGACTAGTTAATTTTTTTTTTTAATTTGCATTGCACAACATTAAGTGTTAAAATGTTCATATTCTCTGTTCACTCTTACCTGAATTCTGAAGGAAACAAGTAATGTCATATTGCTGCACCTTACCAGCTTCTAATTGGCTAAATTTATGCAGCACGCCGACATATAATTTAACACAGAAACAATGCACTAAAAATGAAAACAGTACCTATTGCGTGAAAATTTTGCACATGTTAATTGACTTGTGAAGGTGAAAATTACATAGAAACAATAAAATATTTATTTCATGTTCAGTTACAGTATAGTATTTCAATATTTAGTTAGAATTAACAAGTTATAACTTATAACAAGGAATCAAAAATGTTGTTACTGATGTTACAAAAAATTGGTACTGTGTGCAGGAAAAATTATCAAATTAAAGAGTGGTAATAACTTACTTAAGTCCTCTTGAAATTCTTTGTACTTAACATTTTCGGTAGATTACCAAACAATCTGTTGATGATTCACATCCGAGATTCTTATTATACAATAATAAAAAGTGGCGTGACTTTTTTTTTTCATCACATTGTTTAGTTATGAAAAGATATACTATATGCTGTTTCGAAAAAATGTGCCAACACAATTTCACTGTTCTCATCCAACAACGTTGATTAACTATGTAAACATTAGAGACACGAAAAGGACGAAACAAAATTGTATCAGAAATTTTGATGCAGATGAACTGAAATGGAATATAAATATGTGAAAAAACCAATGGCTGTAGGGTCTAACATTGCTGAGTTAATGTCCAAATACATGTTGAGGAAAAATATCAGATTAATTGGTGATATTTGCACTGTAATGGTACAAGTCTGTATGAGTTTATAAACTTGCCCAAGATGTACTTACATGCAGTAGAGCAAGTTCTCATCTCGGATGGTTTCAAATAATTGACTATTGCTGGCATCGTGAAGACGTGGATGAATAACCAACACAAAACTGTCTTAATAGTATATTTAACTTTGTGCAGTTTATACCTTTTTAACACATGATGTTAGTTAATACAAAATAAGAAAAAATAAACGGAGGAAGTCCTCCAGTAAAGCACCATCTTGATTTATCCTCATAAATCCCTTTACACCACAATCAAAAGAGTTCCCTCCTCCAGGTGCGCTACATGCATTCATCTGACACCAGAGTACCATCACCTAACCACGTGGCCTTTTTAGTATCATTGACCCAAAGAATTCAGATAGGCGGTCAATTGTAACCTGTACATTTAAACACTTTCTCACAGAAATAAAGTTAGATATACCCGACCTAACATGCGAGACTATTTTCCTTCTGCCTGATACAGAAATGTACCTGTGGCCTGCCGTTATAATCACGTTACAGTGAACAGTAGCTCGACTACGTGATCCTCACGTCACGTGATTAATAACTAGTAATGGTAGAATCAACCGCAATAAATTAGCTTGTACCACATTTTGGCAATAAACTGATCACTGATAACACCATATAGAGCTCCGCACTTCTGGCCTCATCGCGCTCGGGCACTACAACACCCAGGTGAACACATCCTCCCACCTCCGAGAAAACCACAAGAAGAAAGCCCTGCCAAGATGGCAGTTTCCCCGCTAGCACTCCCGCACAGCGTATGAATGCTCCTGTGGCCGGGAACTCTTTTAGTTACCAGTTACACTTATATTATACAAACCCACGTGAAACTAAACACACTAGTTAAACATATGTACGTATTACAACGTTTATTTACTCTACGTATTTTACAATTATGCTAGCAAGACTAACAAAGGAATAAACTTAAACAACACCCTCGAAATGATACACATACACTTGGGTGGTTTCAAATCATGTTGTAAAGAGTTCGAAAACAAAAAGAGAGAAAAAATAAAACAAAACTAGCAGGCACCAGCATGTCCCGTGGCTGCAGTCTTCTCTTTTCATCCAACTTGAAAACAAAAATCACTTCTCTCCCGTAACATTGTTCCTTACTACCACAATTCAACATGCAGCCTCAGTATTTGTGATGTACAAACCAATTATACTTGTATGATATCAAAGTTACAGTCAGATACTCTAAATAGTGGGGCTCACTGGTTATTACTGTCTCTTGGGCATACTCAAGACTTATCACTAGTGTGACAACAAACAATTTAGTAGGCCTAAATTAATTAAATCAAGTATTTAAGTCTACAAATGGCAACATATGAACACAGTAGATGTGACCTGTTCGTCGTTAAGTAATCACAATCAGGTTTAAGCCAGGTTCTGTACTAGTATGACCGGGCTTTATTTACCTCAGCTTATTTCACTGTATCTTTGGAGCACCAGTTCCTGCGCTGACTACAGATTTGTTGTGGAGGTAACTAAGCAGCCTGCCTGGAGATATGGCAACAATTTAGTAAGAACATCCACTATAACCCAATTAAATGTACTCCATCAATAACACAAACAAAATTACTAAAGAATACTGCTTTAAATAGGACTAGTGGGGCAGGACATTTCACAGCACAACATTCTGTATTCTTCTTATAGTGGTAATTATTTTTAACAAAACGTTTTGATATTTTCGCTCATAAGTACTGTATAGCAGTACTGTATTGTACATTCTTAAATACTGTAAGTGTACCTAGAAACTTGTACGTTTAACATTATGTCTGGCGTTAAATAACTCATGAATCGGTTGAACGAACATGTTTTCCGCTAACCATTACTATGACAAACGTATAGCATCACAGATTATTATGTATTTATATTATGTCTGCCGGTCGCGGAAGTCACCAAAAAAGTCACGGAATTTAAACGAGGTCACGGAAGTCACGAAATAGTCACAGAATTTAACAAAGGGTGACAAATTTCATAAGTGGCCAGTTGACTGCAGTGTAGGAACAAGCAGTTTGTTTTCACATGTTTAAATTGTGCTCATTTATTTGTAGCTTTTGTAGCGTGACCCAGGCCCTGGCCCCAGATTTGTTTTTACATGTTTGTACCTATTTACAAGTATCAACTGTAAGTACTTGTACTTCTGTCTGTTACATTACCTTCTAAAAATAAGTAACATTTAATTTGGTAGTTTGAAATTGCTCATTTCACAGTAAGAATAACAGTTTTTCTTAATTATGTAAATATTTATTTAAAATTTAAATTATTCTGTTTGTATTAGTACATTTTCGATAAGGAATTTTTTTGCTTAAATTGTTTGCATTTGAATTTAACGAAATTATATTTGTTCATTGTTAAAGTTTGGAGTGTGAAAAGGATGGAGATATCAATCTAAATTTACAGTTTCCAGGAAAAGTTGCTATATTTGAGTGCAAAACCGGCCTATAAAGATCGTTAAGAATTTGTCGCAATATTTGGTTGCAACCAATAAAATCATAGACTGTTGCTGATTGGCCGCATCTGTTTTAAATCTAATGTCTCTTTCACCTAGTAACAGAATTAATGCTTAATATATTTGTATATAATTGGTTTCAAAGTAAAATGTTAATGTTTATAATTATATAGAATTATTACAAGTTTAAAGTGTTCTTTTAGTAATGAAAAACTTAATATTTTAAAATTGATTCCTGTTATAGCCGCGGGGCGGCACCACTGACGGGCAATGCCAGTAGCTTGCGCACGAAGGGCAGCTTAGTCATTGGAGAGACGTAGGCCGAGACGACCGTGTGTTGTGTAAGACGCAGCAGTGTTTTGAGTCGTGTTCAAGATGGAGAGAGAGACGGTTGTGTTTGAGTTGAGGGAGGCTGGAGGCAGAACCGATAGAGTCCTGCTGGTAAAATATCGTGAACGGGTGGTTTTGCGTCATTAGTAGACCAAGACTTTTATTTATTTAAATTTTGTTTGAAGTTATCTGTGAAATTGGGGTTTAAACTTTCAGTGATCACCGGACTATAGACTTTGTGGGAATGTAAACTTTCTGTTGGTTTGCTCAAAGGGTGTCTCCCGCCAGTCGAAATTTTAAGTACTGTATTATAAGTTTGAAACTTAACTTTTAATAAACCTCAAAATTTGCGAGAGTTTTGCCATTTTCTTTCCTTGTCTCGTGTTACATTGTAAGAACCAACGCCTTTTATTTGTTAATGTACCACTGAGCTAGTCGTGGACGTGTGGCATTGGGGATTTGCGGCACCACATTTTTGGTCACCTATTGTGGGACAGTTGCCATGCCACATTTTTGTGTGTCCATCTTTGTGTGTCCAAAAACGAGCATGTACTATAGTAGGCAGTTATCTTGGCTTCTGACAGCGCAGGGGTGCGAGGACAGCAGGACAGGGAAAGAAGAGGAGATAAGAAAACGACACAGTGTCGACAGCGTGTAGTAGCTGTTAGGAAAATATCGACCCTCAGTGTATACCCAAAAATGTAAGGTGAAGGTGGTTGCCTGCAGAGGCGCAGAAAGGAGATTCATTGCAGAGAGCAGGAAATAATAAAAACAGTCTTCAGTGTTGTGATGAAGAAACAAGTAAATGCTTGAGCCTGTACAGAAAGCAACCAGCAAGAGCAGCAAAGTACACGGGTGTGAGAGAAAGATATGTAGTCAGGATTCGTCAAGTCAGCAAAGAACGACCACATTAGCCACTAACCACCCCAGGAAAAAAACAAGAGAAAGCCAACATAAAGTATTTAATAAAATGTTACTTAGTTTGTTGCGGAACTGAATCACCAAAGACATTCTGAGTCGATGATGGTGAATTAGATGAGTATTCAGAAGTGCTGGAATGCAAGGGTGGGGAAAATGGGATATCCCTGAAAAAAAAAGCCAATCTGCGACATCGCCCGACATGATCCTACATCTGTAAACCCGGACGTCAAACATAAGGGATAGAACTCGGATCACCTAGGTGTAAGGCAAGCGCTCGACCGCCGCAGCTTTTTTGGGGTTCTGATTTTCACGAGGTATGTATAATTTATTGTTTGAATAACGTTAACATATTTCGCGCCATTACTGAATAAAAAGATAAAACATAACAATAAATTTTCCGACATCTGGATTAACATTACGAAAATCCTTTGTTAGTGGCTGACGTAACATAGTTGGCAAGAAGGTTTTTGTATTAATTTTTTTATTTATTTATCAGTTTATTTGTGCTTGCTACCAAATTCAATACTTAGCAAAAACTTTTCAGTGGGAGAACCCACCCTTTTTTTTAAATATGTGTAGTGATTTACATAAAGTCTGTAATAACTTCAAGTAAAATTATGATGGCGTAGATAGTTTGAAATTCTTGTTTTGCGTTTAGTGAATAATGAATATATTCTTGACCACCTTTCTCCTTCTAAGTTCAGATTCATTAAAAATCCGTTACATACGTTTTGTCAGCTATTTTTTTTCGCAGTGTTGTAAATAATTAAAAACCAAGTTTTAAAAACTGATGTAAGGGTTCAATAAATTTGCAAGCATTAAAAATTTTTATATTTGGCCAAAAGTTGTGTTATAAAACGCTATAATCACAAACTTGTGAAAACAGTAAGGTTTCAATTCTAAAGGGATTTAGAATTTTGAAGATCGTTTTACAATGTTAAGTTTATAAACACGCCATTAACGTGAAAGAAGAAATATGATTAGTTCTTATATAGTTTCAAATAACATTTTGCTACTGTTAAAATTTAGTTTTTTCTTTTTTCAAATATATCGAGTTTATTGTTTATTTTTTGAAATAACAAGAAACATTTTTCATTTGCAATTAATACACAGCATTTACTATTATGTATTTGTGATTTCACCTCCGCGTTATGAATGGATAGTCGACAGAATAAATCTAATTGAATTGTGTCAAGTAATTTAAACTACCTAGTATATGCTTTCATTATTACAAACTTTTATGTAACTTGCAATGTTCGTACGTAAGTTGACCGTTTCAAAATTTGCAAACCATTTCGCAACCATTTGTTGGTATCTGATTGAGCTTAAATTTGACATACTTATGTAAGTTCAGTGACAATACAAAAGTATGGGTTACATTACACATTTATCATTATATTATTAAAATTGCATGAACTAGAACAAACAATTTTGATTTTCTCGTATTTAAATTGTAATTCTATAAAGTAGTCCGACAAACAAATATATAAGTTCCAGATTTTAGACTAAAAAGAAAAAAAATTAAGTAAAAAGAAAGTTTGTTTTAAAAAAATGTGAACTAAAAAGTAAAATAATAAATTTAAGTTACATTTGTCATACATGTGCCAGTATATAGTAGGTATATTGTAGGTTCAGAACAACCACTCTCTTGGTATCTCATCATTATAATATATACATACATAGATAGCTTAGTTCTACGGCAGACATATTGATATTTCCAATATATGTATGTGTGAGTGTGTGTGCATGCATGCATGCATGCGTGCGTACTTGCATGTGTGGAAAGGGTGTGGGGGTGGGTGGGTTTTCGCGTCTCTATCTACGTACGCCTATATTATGGTGAATTACCAAGAGAGGGGTTATTCTGAATCTAGAATATACTGTATGTACCTGTAAAACTAATTTTTTAAATGTACAATTTTAAATTTTTGAAAAAAGTTTGTTTTTAATTTTAATTTTTTTTTTTTTTTACTTGTAATTTTATGTGTGGTATTGCGTGCTGCAGGTATTTTCCATAGCCAAGTATTATTACGAACACACACATTGTTCATCTTTTTACAGTACCCTTTGATGTTAAATTAAAGAAATATCTTGATGAGGTGTGTCTAAGAAGGTTATGGTTGTGTGATATTATCAATTAGTCTGATTTCTATGCTCTGAATAGTGTTCTGTAGTAGGATAAATATATTTTATTTTCAGGTTTGCCTTAATACATCATCATTTCCATTAATTTTGGTTGACGGAATGTTTTTTTTTTTTTTTTTTTTTCGAAATCTTGTGTATTTTTACAGATAGAAGCAAAACGTAGCAGCTTTATATAATAGTTTTGCATATGCTGAAAGATTTATATGTATTCCTGAGCACAACTGCTGCAACTCACAAATATGTTACACTTATGTAGTGTATGACGGAATGTGCCGAATGTTTTTCGACCTGCTAGTATCAACCTGGCAGGTGGCCCCGGACAGCAGGATATCATTTTGTCTTCGCGTTCCCATCCTGACAACAGCACTAGGGAGCTCAGAGGCCAACTTAACTTCCTACTATAGTAGGTACGTCATTAGGGTGTTAAAAGCAAACCTTTGTGCTGTACTGTGTTCGGTACTTGTGCCCTTTAATTGATGGCATGCCCAGATATGTACGTGTGTTGCAAGAGTCGAGTTAGAGCAAAAACGGCGCAGTAAAATGAGTTCAAACTTATTCGCTTATGCAGTTTTTACCTGTTTCCCAGTCGTGTTTACTTTCTCAGATGCTCGCCCTGCTGATGTGTAGTGCTGATATTGTGTCCCCCCCCCCTTTTTTTTTTTTTCGTGCCTTCACTTTGCTTGGCAGTGACACAGTCACACGCACACTCCACCACAGCGCAATACTCTAAGCAGATGAAGGCAAACGTGCGTCAATCACCTTCATTACGGATAAATTCCATGAAGCCGATGATCTGACCAACACAAGAAGTTATTCACTTAACCAGGGAAATATAATAAACTAAAAAACTCCCAAAACTTGAAAAATAACATACGAGACATGTGATTATTTGTCATTTTCAGTGGTTGGGTGTGGGCAGATACCGGTTATGAAAAATCATGTTGTACGCACTGCAATAGAGATTATCTTTACGAGTGTTCGTACATGCATGAAAGTGAGCTGATAATGGCTTGGAGAAGGGGAGGGTTACAAGTTGGTGGATGTCTGCTGGACATTTTTTCGCTAAGGGGGTGAAGCTATTGACAATTTCCAGGAAAGGCGTTGCAAGTTGTTTCCCACGCCGAGAAAATATATTTCTGGTGGGAGAAGGGGGGAGGGACGGTCATCTGCTGGCCATGAAAAAATAATGTGACTTTAGCTCTCATTTGGGGGGGGGGAGGGTGGTTTCATCTGCTGGCTCTGAGACAAGCATGTAACTCAGCTGTCACTGCCTTGTTATGTACGAAGAGTAAGCTTTTGCCTTATTATAAAGAAATAAGGGTAGACAAACTGTGTAATGTAGTAGTGCTCACAAGCCAAACGTTAATCTCCGACGTGCGCCGTCACATTTTAACAGCTTTAACTACTCCCCCCGCTACCTTATTGTTGAAAAAAAGCAGCACACAATATCAAAATGTTAGAGTTAAAAAAAGAGAAACTGCTGGATGGAAAAAGGAAGAACTGCTCCAAATTTATAAAGAGCTAAAAAAACCTAAAAACAAGATATGTAATAATTGTTTTTGTAGTTGTTGTAAATAGTTACATTTTTAAACTGTGATGACGTTATAAGTGATTACTAGGCATAAATACGTAGGTCACAAAAATTTTTTTCATGTCCCTGTAGTCACCGAAAAAGTCACTGAATTTTGTTGGATGGGTTGGGTAGACATCCTGTATTGACAATTTTTTATTAGTAGATAGACTAGTAAATGTAATTTCTCGTGACATAAGATCTATTTCTTGTGCAAGATCTCAGTGCATTGCAGTCTGCAGCCAATGAACATGTTTATTTATTATTTGCTTTGTTTGTTCTAAAACTCAGATAAAAATTATCAGAGAATAATTGGTGTTTTTGTTTAAAAAGTAGTTAAAAATTACTTTTCATTTTGATTCGAGGTTATATCACATTTGACGTGGTGTCACAAATCTTGAGAAAAATCCTTTTAAGAGTGCGTGACAGTTAATAAATGCTGAAAGCATTAATTGATTTCTACTCTTTTTTCTAAGCCAATATGAAAAAAAAAAATACTCAATGACAATCCTAAATATTGGTATTTGCCAACTTTATGAGTAAATAATTATTCAGAATTACTAATTCATTACGCGTGATTTCTTGCGCCGCAGTTAAGTGCACGAGGTTCTGGCATCAGTGATTGTGCCTCAGAAGTTCATAACACTGGAAACAATTTTGTTTAAAACGTTGGCCAAAACTATTGTCTAGGATTGATATTGTTTACTTTTCGAAAATTGGCATCAAGAAACCTACAGTTATAGATTAATGCTTTTAGCGTTGAATTATCTACCACGCCCTCTTAAAAACTGTCTTTTAAACAGTGTTGAAGGTTTTGAACGTTTTAAAGATAAGGACTTGGGGAGGCAAGCTGTGCATGTTTCTGAAGCTTTGGTTAATATATATTTGTGTAAAAGAGGGCTGTCGCAAACTTTGAGATAGCTAAAACTTTATTTATTTATTTCTTATAAAACAAAATTGTGGTGCGGAATAATCAAAATGTGTATTTTATTTTCCTGTAAATAATATGTGCTGTTTGTTAATTTTTCCTGGTGAGATAAACCCACCAAAATATGACTTGTATCCTCCCTTGTCTCATTTATGTGAAAAAAAAAATATTTTTTTGCCCACAAGTCCTTTGTAATTATCATAAAGTAAAGGTGTTTCACATAATTTCTTGTAGGGCCTATTAAATAGCTTTTAAATTCAGTGCCTTAAAAAATGTATCATACGTATAATTTAAAGTTTCAAAAAGTCCACAGTTCAAATTACTGATCAAATGTGTTTATTAGCTGTATGATGCATTATCTTGGTTCCTGGGTGTTAGCCGCATCGAATGATTATTTTGCTAGACAATCATCCAATGCGGCTCATACCCAGGAACCAAGATAATGCAGACAACGCCCACAAAAGCCTGCGCTCTTTAATAGCTGTATGATGTTAACCTAATTCAAATAAGCAAAAACCATGGCGCCCAACAGTAGTGAGTACTGGTCGTTCCAGTATGTATTTTTCACAGCTACAATTTTCCTTCAGAAACATAGGTAATTGTAATATATTTCTCCAATTAAACTGCAATACTGTAATTGTGATGAAAATTATGTTTGGTGCGGGTAGCAGATTTTGAGAGTATCATATGTAGCATTAAAGTAGCATGGGCATAAGTTTAGGTTGTATTACCTGTAGCATATGTAACATTTGAGATTGTGATTGTAAATTTTAATACAGTGTAAAGGTTATGGGACAGAGAAAGGCTACTATCAATTGTACTATTTTGAGATAATATTAACTTAAAAGGGTACCAATTCACTTCCACTCTCCCAAACATTGCATCAGCACACAGTTGTCTGCCATCAGAATTTTTCTGAGCTGTTTTTAGTCACATGTACAGTGGATCCTCTTAAGGTTGAAGTAGAGTCAAATTCGTTATAGTTCTGCAAACATTAATAAAGTAAGTGTGTAGCTCCATTAAAATTGCTCCAGAAACTGCTAGAATAATCAGAAATGATTGATTCAAGTTTTATATAAAAGATGAATGTGCATAGTTTATTGTAGTTTAAAATAAACCACTGCAACATAGTTATTTTGTGTATAAATAATGTTTGATACTGGGAAACAAAGGCTGCTAGGCAACTAATTACATCTTAAAATTAAATAGAAACATTTACTCACAGTGTGTCATGGAGGTTGACATCTACACACACCAAAATGTTGACACATTTTGCGTGGAAGCGCGAATCGCTGAGGTTATAGCTTTTAGTTTATCTAGGCCTTCATGAAAGGGTACCGCTAGAAGTATGTCAGTGCTGCTGGTCTTGGTAGGAATGGCTTTGAGTTTGTCTAGGCCTTCATGATAGGGAACCGCTAGAAGTATGTCAGTGCTGCTGGTCTTGGTAGGAATGGCTTTGAGTTTGTCTAGGCCTTCATGATAGGGAACCGCTAGAAGTATGTCAGTGCTGCTGGTCTTGGTAGGAATGTCTTTGAGTTTGTCTAGGCCTTAATGATAGGGAACCACTAGAAGTATGTCAGTGCTGCTGGTCTTGGTAGGAACGGCTTTGAGTTTGTCTAGGCCTTAATGATAGGGAACCGCTAGAAGTATGTCAGTGCTGCTGGTCTTGGTAGAAA
>PNEQ01102324.1:0-33950 GCA_003012365.1 Medauroidea extradentata | reverse complement strand
GGTTCAGTTACATGCGGATAAATGGATCCCCACACACTGGGGCTAAGAGCGGCGGGGCGCAGCTCGCTACCGCTCCCAAGCGTGTGGGCTCTCCCTGCTGCCGCGCTCCGCCGCGCCCAAGTGTGCCGCCACCAAGCCTTAGAGGATTTTTTTTAGAGGTAGGGAAACAAGCAGGCGATAAGAGCTACACTGGCTCGTGTGTACGCGGCTCAAGAGTGCGTGGTACAGAAATAAACGCTGGAGACATCAATAGATTTCTACGATTTTTTCGAAGCCATTACGGATAAAATACTCAAGGACAATCATTGATAACGGTGTTTGCCAACTTTATGAGTCCGAGCGGACGACTGGAATACTCAGTCGTCAATAAAATCTGAACTAATCAAAATAATTCTATTAGAAATTTATTTTTTGCCGTGAGGATTATTTATCAAAGGACGTTTGTTAATATAGCGCTATGTGGTAGTATATTTTACTCTCGAGTACAAAATAAAAAAACTGTCTTTAGAAAAATAAGTTCTTGAAACCGCAAAATCTACAAAAATGGAAAACTGTAAATTTTATAATTTTTAATATGATATTATATAGGCTCTAACCGAATTACAAAAATAATTTGCTGTCCGAAAATCTCTGCGCGAGAGGTTAACAGATGTTAAAATTATTTTCATATGAAAACGCGAGTATTTTTTTTGTTTGGTTATTACCGATTCCTATATATTTTTATATTTAAAATTTAAAAAAATAACAGTTTTAATTTTTTTTTCGATTTTGTGGTTTCAAACCTTTATTTTGTAAAAAAAAACAGATTTTAATTTTTTACTAGTAAGTAAAGCTACTACCGCGTAGTGCTATACAAGTAAACGGCCTCTGATAAATAATGTACTTGGCTTAAGATATCATGGAATTTTGATGAGTAGTTCAGATTTTATTGACGATTGAGTATTCCAGTTGTCCGCTCGACATTGCACCTTTCCATTTTCTTTAATGCGAAGGTGTAAAAATAGTGCGCTATGTTTTGACGGTTGGCTTATTCCTATGAGACTTTAGGCCATGACTCTACAATTTTAAACGGAAAATGCTACATAAGTACTGCATACGTTCCTCTATACTTGGTTTACCTTATATAAGCACCTTTGCTTACTAACGTAGCATCGGCGGTTCAGTAGCGTCCGACCGCTTGGCTGAGTGGTTAGCGCTCCTGGCTGCTGAGTTAAGGGTCCCGGGTTCGATTCCCGGCCGGGGAGGTGGCATTTACAGTCACTTCCTCGGGTTCAGGACTGGGTGTTTATGTACGTATTGTCTGTCTGAAACACGCCTACTTGTGTACGTCTTGTCTGAAAACACGCCAACGTTCAACTACGTCACTTACACGAAGTCAAAAATTAAAAAATAAATAAAAATATAAAAAAGTGGTAGAATGCTCGCCTGCCACGCGGGCGCCCGGGTTCGATTCCCTGCCGTTGCATGACCTATTTTAGTTATCAATACGTAGTTGCTACTTTTAAAACTTATTTTTTATTTAAAATAAAATGTACGTACCGCCAGATTTTAGACACAAAAGTCTCAATTACCCTGGAAATTAAGGAAGAAGAAAATTTTGTAATAATTTCATTCGCATGTTAAGAGTGTTGTGGTACCTTTTAGTTTACAAGTGTAATTTACAAAAGGAAAAAAAAATACTGAGATAACCTTTATGTCTGTATGTCTATCTGTGTGTCCGCGTGTGTGTCCTCAAAAAATAACGTTCGGACCCGTTGGCAGAATTTCCTCAAACTAGTTACAAAAATAGGACTCTGTAACCAGACTTGACATTTGTGTATTTAGTTCATGTCGTGTTCATACTTTAAAAATTACGTCCGTGTAAATAATTTCGATTATACTAGCTATCTCAGGAACCGGTTTTTAGAATTTCTTTAAACTCGGTAAACATAAAATATCTTGTAGGGTGACTGGACTATAATTGTATTTAGTTGATACCGTGTTTTTATCTTCAAAATTGCGAAGCTTTTTTTTTTTAACCATAAGATATAGCTTCAAATGTGGAAATTTTCTGTTTTACACTATTTGTATTTGTATTTACCGGCACATGTTTTATTTATTTCATTATTTAAGGGATATATTAATTGAGTTTAACCGTTACTGGAAATTGAATGGTACTACGGTCATTTATTTTCATGCAGTTTTTTTACCGCTTGCTGCGGTTTTTTTTACAAAGAAACCACAACCCAGGCAGCCTCACAGCCAGTTCTCGCCACCACGACAACGCCGTCACTTTGTTATACAACCCTCAGGAAATACAGCATGTGACTTATTAGTCTTTTCTGACAGCGCTGTTGACCGCAACACTTCAGCCCGTGCCTGAGGCAGTGGCTTATCCGGATATTGGAAGGCAGTGCCGTCCTATTAACCTGTTATGTATAGTTTATCCTTTAAATATATTACAATATTTAAAACGGTGTATTCAAATTTTTGTTTATGAAACGCCTTAAGAGGGCGTGGCACATAATTTAACATTAAAAGCATTAATCTATAACTGTAGTTTTCTTGAAGCCAATTTGCGAAAACTAAACAATAGTAATTCTAGACAATAGTTTTAGCCAACGTTTTAAACAAAATAGTTTCCAGTGTTACGAACTTCTGAGGCACAATCTCTGACGCCGGAACCTCGTGCATTCAACTGCGGCGCAAGAGATCACGCGTAAGGAATTAGTAATTCTGGATAAATATTTACTCAAACTGTTGGCAAATACCATTATCATCTATTATTGTCATTGAGTATTTTATCCATATTGGCTTCGAAAAAAGCGTAGAACTCAATAGGCTGTATCCACCCTGGGGCGCTATTCTCAGATTCACAAACTCGAATTGGCGTGATACAGACTGCAGAGTATTCACAACTGGTCTGCAGTAGCCAACAGTCTTCAAACAGTAAAAAGTTAGCTTTGTATCATGTTTATAGCGCACCGCGCTGCGTTAAAAGAAAATGTTTGACAGTTTTATTGAACTTATAGTTTTAGAGCCATATCAATTATTCTGATTGTTTTATAAAAAATTTCTCTTCGACAGAATATAGGGAATTTTCATAGTAAACTGCTCGACATAAATAATATGGAATCTTTCTTTCATTTGCCAGGCAGAATGATCGCATGAGAATGATTTAAAGTTTACCTAAAATTCTGTTGAAATGATTCTACATGACAAATTAATGAAAGTTTCCGTTATTATTTATGTCAAGCAGTTTACCAAAAATATATCCTATGATTAAAGGCACGAGAATTTTGCGTTTTGATTGTAGGTCAGGTAGAACGCCAATAACTTTTATATCACTGTAACTTCTGTGATTAGACGACAGCTGTTAAACACGCACCTTTGGAATTTGCAAGCCAGTAGTAAATAAAAAAATTATACGTGGGGCTATCCAGTTGTACGGTTAGGAACCAATGGATATTCGACTTTGGCCAGTGTGTGTATAGGACAGAGAAGTCCTGCTACCAGATTAATACGCGAAATACACGTGCCTCTACCAATGATGCGTCGAAGAGAAAATGTTGCTATTACAATTTGAAAAAAATGTTATAGCTCAACAAAACTGAAAATACAAAAAAAAATAAATTGTCTACTTGGGCTGTTTGGATATCCTAGAGCTATTTAGAGGCCGCACAGTGAACTAATTTTAGCATTGCCGTACCGTTTCCCGATGACTCGTCCTCAAGAGGCATGGCATGCCTTTGCTATGCGTTGTGCTTCGGGGGGACTTAACCTACGAGACCTAGCACCCTTGTAACTTTCATATTTATCACGTCGTGTGCTGTGTAATAATTTATTGAAGTGCAGTAATGATGACTGACATATATTCATTGTACTTACTTTTTACGTTTCTACGTAATCCAAGATGTAAGGATTCTGATCTACCGTCCGAGGTATAACATCCTACTGCTTCCGCATGTTACGTTATTTTGTTTTGCATTGCCTCGTGTGTTTATTTATTATACTGTCTTATTTTATTTTGCTTCAGTGGAGGGTCAGATTTTATTTATAGTTTTAACTTAATGTTACATTTTTTTATTTAAATTTCTACTCCTAGTACAAGTTCTACATAAGTTCAGCCAGTTTTTGTCAAACCATGTTCGTTTCTCCAGAAGAAAGGAGATTGTCTTAATTTTAGCAGGTTCTGATAACACTAACTAACAAAAGAACAATTTTAGGTTAATATTTTCTAAATGGACGTTTGAATGTATTTTGATCACACAAGATATCAAAAAACTATTTTACAGAATGTAATCTATGTAGTCATGTAGTATCTGGAAAGTTAACGTGACGTTGTTTCATATAGTTTATAATCTGTTCATATTATCTAAATTGCACACTCAATAAACATTTTCGATTACTCTATATACTTCTAAAACTCGGAAGGTAATAATTTTATTCATATCGTGTCCTATTATATAACTGGTGGCTATTTTAACATTGCTTTGATCAACAGATAAATATATGAAACTGTTTTCCTGAATTTCATAAAACTCTGTATATGCATAGTACTTCATAAGATGATTAACACCTGGTTCTTCTTAAGGCCTGATTCATTATTTTGAAGTGGAGCTGTTTGTAGATTTTCGGCCTCATGAAATATCTGAAGATTTACTTTAAGTAATGTCGTTATACTCGGTACTAATTTAGTACTAAGTAAATTAGAATGGATTAAGTGAATTTTATTATGTTAATACATATTTTCTCACTGGCAGACCTGGAAAAATTTTTATCACATGACGTACCTAAATGAACCAATTATCACAATTTCACATAACTAATTGCGTTCGTTTTACCTATAATACAACGACTTCAGTTTTACGTATTTTGTTCGTAACATATTCAAGTTTTTATATTTTTTACCCTTTGAACGTTTTCTATCACACGAAACATCTCAGTATAATTTTTCCAAGTTTTTATTCAGACTAAGTACGTATTTAGTTCTATTAAGGTAACGTGAATTTAAAGTTGTTGGTTCAAACTGTATTTAGTAATATATGCCTCAAATTTAAACATTTCACTAAATGAATGCGTAGTTAGTTATACATGTATATATAGAGTTGCAAGATCGATACATAGAAAATATAACATTTGTGTAGGGCCTACTTGATTATCCAACTGTTATTCTACAATTCTGTACTGATGTAGGTCTACCATGATATAAGAAAGCACGAGAATAGATTAATGTATTCTTTAATATATCTAGATAAACGTAACAGATTTTTACTTTTGGGGTTAATTTCCACCCACATTTTGGAACGGAAGGCCGCGGTGACTAAGGGGTCAGACGGGTCAGACCTCTCACCTCCCACGTAAGCGATCAGGGTTCGATCCCTAGTGAGTTCGTTTCTGGATTTTTCGCATGTGAGAAACGTGGCGGACGTTGCACATTGGCCAACAGGTTTTCTTAGGCGACCCCCGTTTCCCCGTCTTTGTAATTCCGTCGCAATCACTTGATCTCACCTCATTAATTCTACGGGCCAGCGGGCGACAGGCATGTATTGCTAACCTAGCAGCCAGCCCAACCTTCACCCTGGCAATCCACCTTCCCTGTCAGAAGGCGGTAAATACGTAATGGATTTTCATTTAGGAATGTAGGCTTGTTAGTTATGTTGGTAACTTCTTGTTGTTTTACCGTGGTATTTGAACATCAATCATTGTAAGCTTTGTGTATTTACTAATACTGGATACAAACGTAGAGTTCTTCCGTGTTATTGATTCTACGTGTTTCTTGTTGATACTCCTTTAACCAATTCACTTTCCACAAGATTTCAGGTCCTATAGTCCTATGCCGCAGAGTGAGAGTGAGTGAGAGAGATTTTGGTCAGCACTCAACATAGAGTTCTTCAGTGATGGTGAGGGGTGACATGAGATGAGTATGGAGCAGTACCAGAATGAAGGGTCGGGGAAACGGAAGATCCCAGAGAAAACCCGCCGACCTACGGCATCGTCCGGCACGATTCCCTTATGCGAAAATACGTGGACTGACCCCGCTGGGAGTCGAACCCGGATCGCTTTGGTGGAAGGACAATGGTTTGACCATTCGGCTACAGCGGCTCCCTATGCCGCAGAGGTCGTGAAAAGTATTTTTGCGGAAACTGATTTTTATTTCTCAGATTTTGGGGAACCACACCAGTTACTATTCAGATGATGAAGACGTAAGAAACTCTTTTTCAAACGAGTCGGATGAGAGAGTTACCTGACATGAAGCGACGGGTTTTTGTGAGGGAACAAACAGTTTCAACTTGGAAGGAAACAAAAATTTTAAATTTATAATTATTTAAAGGAAAATTATCGATACATTTCTTAAGAGCATGTGTACGGATCGCGGTGGCTGAGCGGTAAGTTCAGTCGCCTCCCACCAAAGCGATCCGGATTCAATTCCCGGCGGGGTCGGTCCACAGATGTTCACATGTAGGAATCGTGAGGGACGATGCGTTGGTCGGCGGGTTTTCTCGGGGATCTCCCGTTTCCTCCACCCATTCACTCCAACGCTGTTCCATAATCAGCTCATGTCACCACTCACCAGCGCTAAAGACCTTAATGTTAAGCGCTGACCATAATCTCATACACCCACACTTAGGAACACGTACTAATAAATAAAATATATTAATACGGGTACATTAAATTCGTGTTTACAGTTAAGAAGGTAGGATATTGCATCTAAATGGGCACATTACAGCTGATTGTAATTTTACTGACTTATTTTGAAGTTCTACAACCATCATGAACGAATTTTCGTTCGCTAGCAAAGCATCAAACCGGTAGCGGTTCTAAACGCGAAATACTATATAAATCGGCAACATTCGCCAATGGCAATGGTATTGTAATCTCTAACCTATGTTTTTCTTTAATAAGTACAAAATTGTACAGTCTTATCCAGACTACGCTGGGTATGGACAGCGTTGACAAAGGTAGTGTACCGTAAATATTATCGACGTGGGTATATCACCAACACTATCACTGCCAAGTAAACGAGATTCACCTTCTTCACGGACCAGAAAAAGTCATCGATCACACAGTGACGTCAGGAACAAGGATGAAAGGGTAAGGAAAATCTCTCGCGACGGGAAGATTGTCATTCGGCAGGAAAGATGGAGGGTGAGAAGAACTTCCTGGAGGAGCATTTTGGTGTTTCGAGAACTCCCCGATGGAAGATTGAGCAGACATCCGGAGGTGTTGAAAACTGAGGGGTACTTCCCAATGTAGCAGTAGCGGATCAAGGATCGAAGACCCGAAGCGCACAGGATGTGTAAATGTGACTGCTGAGGGCGAAGAATGGGCTGGCCACACTGTAAAAATTACCTCCTAAAATGTTTAGGAAGTAATTAACCTAAACTCGGCATGGAACAGTTACCTTTCTTCCGCCTTATAAATATGCATCTTTTACTATTACAATACAAATCTGGTAACTTCAGTACACATTTGAATGTTTCATAAAAAAAAAATTTGGGAGCGCACCCTGGATTTATGGGAAATTATTCTACAATACCCACTTTATTTGCACTCCTATACACACGTGTGGCAAATTTACGAGCTATTTTTAGAGGGTATGGTACAATAAGCGCTTGCCATGAATTAAAATTGTTACTGTTGATTGAGACGTTAACACACAATTAAGTTAAGATATTGAGACTTCGTTTATTTCTTATTCTACTAAGGTAACAAATAACAAGAAAATCGTTTTCACTGAAAGAAAATTAGCTGTACTTCAAAGGTATTTACTTTACCGTGACTTGCCTATAAAAGAAACAGAGCTTCCCGTCTTCATACCATATATAAAACGAACGTCCGTTTGTTAGTTCGTTACGTATGCGTTCCTAAACTAATCACCCGATTGCGTTGAAACTTTGTTGTTTTCTTGTGCGTACGCCCACGTAAGTTTCTGATAACATTATTTATTTGCTGGGGGAGGGATAAGCCAAACGGGGCAGTCTTCAGAATGGGGCACTCAAACAAAATTATCTCATGAAATTGTAAAACCCCGTGAATGAAGTCGCAGGCAATAGCTAGTTTTATAAGTTTGCATTTTCGAACCAAATACTTTCGTAATCAGCCCTCAAAATTATATGTTTAATCTACTGTTACAAATAGATCAAAACATTGCTCTCAACTTCTACTTAATTGCTGGCAGGAAAGTTGCATAAGTAATTTATTTTATATGTTATGTCATCCTGCAGGATATGCTCGTATCTGGGAGTGCACGGTGCTATTCATGGTCGAGTCTGAATGCAGTTTATCATATTTTTTTCGAGACAATCAAAGGAAAATGCTGAGGTAGCTCCAAACTTCAGGCAACGACCTTGTCCCCCTATTTGAGGCATTGGTTAATATTTTAATGACATACTCTACGACAAAGCGTTTAGCCCTATACATCCACCTAAGTTTCGGGATTTTGTGAAAAAAATTTAGCCTATATTGGGTTATATTATTAGGTGTTGTGGTATATTAAGTTTTGGTACATTGCGGCAGCCAGGAACGTTTTGCATGAATTACAGCAGAAAGTTTATCATCCTTGAATGTAAAATAGTACTGACCAATTCAATGCACTGTTATTTGTAGTGTTAATCTTGTTCGGCTTTTATCTTATAGCTAACAGAAAAGAAATTAGTTATTTCTTCGAGAACGTTGTTATTCTAGTAACACAAGGAATTCAAAATCACGGAAGCGAATCATTTATTTTGGATTTTTATTGATACATTGTACAATCGTCTAACAGCTTTGTATTTACATACTCATCCACGCACTGATGTAGCTTAATCGATTCGATTCCGGGACTAGATGGCAGGCTAAATATAAATATGAATATTATCAAATGGGGTGAAAAGTATAGTTAGATGTACAGAAGTGAAATTGCGTGGTGTTGCATGAAGTAAGTAACCCCCCTCTCATCAACATTAGAGCGACTGGTCTTTGGTGAAGATAATTTTAAACCAGTTTCATTAAGTGCAAATTTGCAGCTTCGTTTATCCTTAGTAATAATTGGCACTCATTTGACTGTGCCAATTATAATGAAATTATTGAGACACCATACGTACGTCATTTGTGAGTTGAACTACAAGACGATGCAAAAAGAAAATGTAAAAACACAAACTTTAGTAAACGAGTAATTAACTTTACACTGCTTCCTTTATAAAGTGTAGGAAAATTAGAAATGTTTGTTCTTGCGAGTTCTAGAAATCTTACTTACTAATATCCTCAAGAAAACTTGTGACAAAAGTCTGCAAGTTTCGTTGAAACAACTGTCAGCAATAACCAGTTATAAAGTAACGATTATTGATGCACAGAGAAAATGTTTTGGTACAGGCAACCTTAAGGTTCCGTTACAGTCGCCATATTGAATTGTATGATTTTCTTCACTTTTATTTATTTATTTTTTTTTTGGAATTCTAAGAAGAAAAATGTTTAATATGCGATTACACCTTAAATTCTATTTACATTTCGCTACAGTACAGACATTGCGATTAAGCTGTACACATATAATTACGCCGCAATGTGTGCGGCAAATATTTTATTATTCATAATTTGCCCGATAAGTTGCGAACTAACTATACATAGCTAGCTCTATTGCCGTGCTTGAATTTTAGCTCAGGGTAAACATAATTTGCGGTACAGTCACCGATTTAACACTTTTTCTTCTCAAATTTCCAAAAAAGCTGAAAATAATTAAATTCGGTATTGCGACTGAAACCGAGCCTTGAAGTTACTTCAACCAAATGTTTGGCTGCCTGGCAGGTATTTTAATATCAGCAAAAATGTTAGTTCAGTTAAGCGCACATTCTGTGTTAACTTTATAACAAATTTTCGGTTCGCTTCGTATGATTCCCAGCCAACAAAAAAATGTGTTGAATTTATTTGTTGTGACGTTTATTACTAAAGGAATGATTTTGTTGCAATAATATCATTTTTCCACCATTTGTTTTCAGCGGCTTATGTACTGTACATATGAGGGGGTGTGATTCATTATGGTGTATGTCACAATCATTTAGTAGTGTCGTTTTTATTCATATTATTCATATTTTACAAAATAATATTCTGTAACAAATATTTCATTTTTAACTTATTTTTTGAATTCCATTTGAGTACTGCAAGAATGAACTGCATTTTCCATGCGATTACAAACAATTACTTAAAAGAAAACTATTTTAACTTACTTATAACTGTACAAATCTAAGCCCCTCATATCTCCAGCTCTGCATCATTGTTATGCCGCCTCTACACATTGCCGAACATTCGCCGAATGTACTCGAATGCGAGTGTGTAGACGGTAATTAGTCTATTGTTCGCGCCAGCGCGCGGGGCAATTGTTTGCCATTCGCGCCGAATGCCGAGTGGCGATTCGTCTGGAGTTGGTTTTTTGTGCACGCATCAAAGGACGCTCGTCCCGAACACGAGTGCGTCCTTCCACACATTCGCCGAACATAGTAGAGTTGCTTGTTTACTGTCGAACGAGAAGCACGCGAGCTGTGATCTCTACGTCTGTACATTAGCGATTATGACAGAGTGGAGTAATGAACTGACTTTAACTTTTTTACACGTGACGCATTTTGACTTCAACATTCATATTCGTCGAAACGTTCAGTGAACGCGTAGATGCGTACATTCGTCCACAAACGATTCGCCAAAACATTCGTCGATACGTTCGGCGAATGTGTAGATGCATACATTCGCCCACAAATGATTCGCTCGGAGACAGTGTAGAGGCACCATTAGCGGTTATACGTTTTATCTCTCAACTCTCTTAGGGTTCTGTTGTCAAATCACATACATATAGTCTCACAGTAACCTTAGATCTTATTGGTGTAGTCAAATGAGAGGCATGTCTGAACCACGGCCGTAGAAGAACAGGTCTGGACACCTGAAAATTTGACCCCATTGTTGTTTGGCTGCAGTTCATTAAGTTACCGAGAATGCTGTGTTTTATTGGCGCTTCAGTTACGGTGGTCGGACTCAAACTCCGCCCGCTTCCTTTCCACTAAGATAAACAATTTATCCAAAACGTATTTTTATCAATTTATGAAATACTTCCTTCGCTCACAAATTTAAGAAAAGGCTCCAGCAATCTTTATTTACTTTATAACGTTAACAATGGAAAAAAGAGGGCGGAGTTTGAGTCAGACCGCCCGGATCACAGCGCCAATAACTTGACGAACTACAGCCAAACAACAAGGGGGTCAAGGAAAAGACATTGTTGGATCGCCAAGTGTCCAGAACTGTACTACGACCATGGTCTTACAAAGGAACGCTGTCGGCAACCACGAAGCAAAGTTGCAGGTCTCACGTAAGGCACTAACAAAAAAAAATGATACAAAAAGCATTTTGCGAAAAATTCGTCGCTTTATTCATCACTGTCAAGGAAAAATTATGAATTACTCTGGGAAAAGCGTTGCGTGTACTGTTGCTTGATTTTGACCTTGTACTACATTGCAATTGAGTTTAGTGTTCTGAAACATGTTACACGTGAACGAGTAAACTAAACAAAATATGATTGTTGGGGCACGTAGGATTTAACTCGGAAAATAGGAATTGTTGGTACGCCAAAATAACTACATTGTTTACATTTAAAAGTTTGACACCTTTCAAAAACGTCCTGAATACTTAACATAAATTTTAAATTGATCAAAAGTGTTTGTTTATGTGTGTGTATATATATATATATATATATATATATATATATATATATATATATATATATATATATATGTGTGTGTGTTTGTTTATTTACATTTACGTATATATGTTAATTTATTTTCTTATTTATTTAGTTTTATAACCTCTCTCAATTAAACTTCGTAGGGGTGCGCTCGCGCCCACGGAGGTTTCTGAAAAAAAAAATTGGATGAAGCAAAACGGGGCAGAGGGGATGGAATGGAGTACCTAAAATAAAATGAATAAAAAGTTATTTTAGTCTTTTAAAAGTTTATAAAATGGCTATAAATGACCCTAATCTTTTTGTATATAACATACGGGGAGTGGGAGGCAAAACGAGTCACGGGGGCAGTACGTAGTTTCAAAATTATTAAGTGAAAATAAATATTTTAATATTCATATTTTTTTCTAATATGGTCATCAATTACCCTTACATCATTTTTCACAGTTTAGAATTATCCATATTTGTAAACCTCGTGAACTATTTCGCGGGAAAATATTAGTTTAACATAATTATAATGTACTTTATGTGATAATGGGACTGTTGGAACATGTAAGAGTACGAATTGGATTACTCTTTTCTTCTTCATTGTTCGTTGAAATTTCAAACTGCAAGCTTCCGTACGTAACAGAGAGTTCAAGTAGGTAAAAAAAAAAAAAAAAAACAATAACATGAATGTTGGCTTGTGTGTGCTGCGAATAGCCTCCTCATCGTAACGAGCTTGCCCCTCACCCAGCAGAGAAGTTGTTTGTTCCAGCACCACCAGGGCTACGCTACACTCGCGCGCGTCTTTCTCATGCAAAACTATTCTCATGTTTCGCCACCAAGCTGACTGCGTAATCCTGCCTTCGGGCCGCGAACAAACAGCGTACCTTTCATCACAACAAACCCGCCGGTCCCTCCAACCCCTTCGTCGAACAAGCCTACGCTCTGTCTCCCATGCGTCTTCTTCCCTCGCCCCTCTATTCGCAAAACCTACGCCTCTGTTGTAGCTCGTCAAATACGCGCGCTTCCATCTGACTAATTAGCCCTGCGCTGCGTCGTCCCGCGGTGTTGTTTTCCTTGCGGTATGCGCTAATTTACAGGCCTCCAAATTAAACAGAGAAAGAATGTACACAAGATCTGTAATCCATTTACCGAAGCGTTAACTGTTGTGCCTAAAACGTAGGGATAAATATCACATGATCAAAGGCGTGACCGATGACAATCTACATCTGAAAGCTTTGTTTGTGAGGCGAAGCGAGTGCAGTTTATTCGACTGTATAACGCTGAGTAATTATGTAAATAAAACACTTTGATTTGGTTTACGGCACGTCTGCTTAAGCCGATATGTTTATGAAGGTCTAATAGTGACGTTATACTTAAATGAAAACATAACTCTTCCCACATCTTGTGTTTTGGTTTTACTCTGACAGTTCTCGTTCTGTTTCTGTGCGCACAAGAGCCGCGGTGGCCGAACAATCAGGTCATTCGTCTCCCACCAAGACGACCCAGGTGCGACTTTCAGCGGGGTCAGTCCCCGGATTTTCGCATGTGGGAATCGTGACGATGGTCCACATGTTTTCTAGGGGATCTCCCGTTTCCCCATTTCGCTTCATTTCTGCACTGCTCCATACACACTAAAAAAAAATTATAAAATTTACAATGATTTTATTTGTACAAATCCTTGTAAAAGTACAAAGATATTCTTTGTGAAATCACTAGTTAATAAAGTTATAAAGGTTAATTTTGTAATACTACAGAGGAATTATTTGTACCTGTTTACCGACAGTTCCCACACTGTAATTTTTATTTTTGTAAAATATGACAAGGCCCTCTTTGTAGTTGTACAAACTTTTGTAAATGTTGAAAAATATTTCGTACGAAAGGGTTTTGCTTATAAAAAAACTTTATAAAAATGTGTAGTCTACCAAAGTCATAGGTTCGCCGGAAATTACTTATGCGAGATCACAACCTCTGGACAGAATTTTTTTGGAATATAGTGAATTTTTATATAAATTGCCTGCTTGAAAAGAAAAAAAAAATCACTGAACTGTACATTGAATGCATACTAATAAATACTAAACAGAACAGAAGTCACAAAGGTTGAGCGGCCGGCTTTGGTACGAGGGGTTCTGGGTTCGATTCCCAGATCTGACTGGGTGTAAAATTTGTATTTGTCCGTTCGAGTAATTTCAATTGAGAAAATCAACAGAAATGTCACAACCGGGAATTGTCGAATAATACAGTTGTAAAGGGGGAATGTTTGGCTCGTTGGTAATGTTGAGATCTTGCCAAGGAGCCAAACAATTTATATCTATTAAAATACATAGTTAGGGGCAACATACACGGAAGCTAAGCGTGGGGAGAGTGGTCCGAAACTTAGCCCCTCATATTTTGTTTAGTTTTCGAAATAATGTCATGTAAATGTCCTTTATTCAAAGTTATTTGATAAATAATTTCCTGTTATTTATGAAGTGCAATAAGCATTTAAATTAATTTCGTTCCTTATTGAAAGTACAACTACAAGGCTATTCCTTGTAATTTTACAAACATACTCTGCATTTTATTACAAGGACATCCATTGAAGTCTTACAAAGAATTTTTTGGCAACTGTAAATCCAAAGATTTTCTTTGTAAAAGTACAAAAAATAAATACATTTTACGGCGTACTCACATCATGTCACCCATCATCAGCGCTGACAATATCGATGTTGAGTGCTGCACAAAATCTCTCACTCACTCTGTGTATACACAGTCGATGAAGTGAAGAGATTCTAGCGAAAGATTCAGGTTCCCGCCCACCCAGTAATCCTAGCGGCGGGCAGAGCTGCCGCCTTCACAAGATTATTCTAAAATTGCACAACGCGTATAAGTGACGTCGCTTAGGATGAGCATTCAAAGAACTTTGCACGTAGGACCCTATGTCATAAATACACTAATAGTATTAGCTCTAATGAATTGTAAACAGGAAAATTCTGTTCCATAAAAAAAGTTCGTACTCTACTAAAAAAATGCACTATGTTTATTAGCTTAGCAGTCAGCTGATGATGTTACTGTGTATTTGCTGTAGTCTTTGTTAATGTTCTCTAGGCCTACTTTTAGCATTGCGTTGCAACTCACAGTGTGGTTAAGGGTGCGGTTCACATCAGTTTTCAACGTCTTTATTTATTTTTGTAGTTGTACCAGATATTTTTTTCTTATTTTAGACATAAATAGTGATTAAATCTTCTTCTTAGGAAAGTTTTGTATCTCTTATAGTTTTTGAGTAATGAGTCGTAAACGTAAAAATTTGCACTTTACGGTTTTATGTACTCCACTAAAACCAATTGGCATACCAAACCGACAAAATTCACAGTGTATAAAAATGTTGTAGGCTATGATTTGACATGTATAAAACTAAACAATAAAATACTTTTGTATTTAATAATAAAATCTAAATTTTGAAATTAAAAATAAAAAAAATATTTACAATTTTTTAGAATAACCATATATATATATATATATATATATATATATATATATATATATAGTTTTTATATATGTCAAATCATAGCCTGTAACACGGTTATATAATGTGAATTTTTTCAGTTTGGTATGTCAGTTGGTTTTGGTGGCGTACTTAAAACCATAAAGTGCAAATATCGACGTTTACAACTCATTACTCAAAAACTATGAGAGATATAAAAATTTCCTAAGAGGAAGATATAATCACAAGTTGTGTCTAAAACAAGGAAACAAAATATCTGGCGCAAGTATATAAATAAAAGAAAATGCGTTGAAAACTGAGGTTAACCGCGCCCTTATATGCTATATGTGGAAGATACAGATAATTATCTAAAAGAGAACTGACAAATAGAGAGCATCCTTTTTTGGCACGGAAATATTGGCGCAGAATAAGTCAAGTAAAATGTAACGCCATATTTACATTTCACCACTAAATGATATGGTCACCACTCAATGTCTCACTGAGACGAGTTGTTGGCGATAAGACTTCACAGCATTTCAGTGACTTGAGCCTAGAGGCTAGGCAGATATGTGGAAACGAGCCTGCATTAAGTCCACTATTCATTGAACTATTCCTTTATATTGTCAAAATTGCGTCCCGATAAAAATTCCAAGTGCTTATATATATATATATATATATATATATATATATATATATATATATATATATATATATATATATATACATAATCTTCAGTTAAGGGAAAGTAAACGGTAAAAATGGATCACCTCATCAATAAAGACTGATAATGAAATATTCTGTAGTAATATGTATAAATAATAATTATGATTTTATTCAGCCATGCAGTTCTTGAAATACATGTTTTAAAAATTATGCATTTACTTCGCGAAACCTTAGAAATTAGGGGATGTACAGTAATAAACACAGCAGGGACAAACAACGTTAAACTCAAGTAACGTTAGTACTTAATGCGTTCCTAATCTAAAGAAAATTTGCAAAATGGCTCTAATAATATTTATCTGATCTAAAACAAATTCAAAGGACCACTAAAACGGTATGATCTCAATACATAAAACTGAAGTCGCTGTACTTAGTATAACATGTGTACTGAGTTTAAGGAAATTATAAGTAACATTTTATTTGTGTATCTCAAGTGATCAAGACATTAGTAGATGGTTGCCATTGTGTAAATACAAACACAGTATTAAAAAATACATTTATACTAAGAATTAAATGTGTACCAAGTTTGATTGAATTCAAAAGTTGTTCTTTATTTGTCTAGTGTGATCAAATAATGTTCAAATAGTTTTCGTTTTGATTGAGTGAAAACTGCAAAAACAAAACACGTCACAGTCAAGTCATTTTAAGTTTTTTTTTTTTTTATGTTTACCGAGATTGTAAAAATGTACAGCCAATTTTGTAATAGAAACACTGTATGAGCAAATTATGTCAATTTACTATTTAATGCATGTGTACCGAGTTTTATGAAGTTCTGTAAAATTGTTTATCGAAAAATGTTTTAATAGCCACCATTTTAAAAGTATGAACACATGGGTTGAGCATTAAACGTAAAAGTCAAGTCAGACTATTTGTGTATAAGTATGTAGGTATAATGGTTTAGTTCGACATCGGCACTTCGCTCTAACTTCGTATATATTTGCGTCTTCTCAGACAAACTTACGTTATGTATACAGGATGTTTGGTAATTATACGTGCAAACGAAAGGGGTGTGTCGAGGACGATGAAACAAGCAAATACTGCTAATAAACATAGTTCCGGAAACCAATGTTTTTCCCAATAACACATTACATGTTACGACACGAACGGTATAATACCAGTGTTTCCGAGGATGAAACATCCCGATAATAATGGCGAAAACGTTCTTTTCTACTTTCTAAAAAAATGTTGGATTATAAATTTACCTTTTTGTCTGTTACTTTTGCTGTCTATATTTGTCACATCCCTCTAAATATCTCCTGAACACGTTGACAGAATTTCCTGAATATTAGCACACATGTAGTATTTGATTTGAAATTTGTTAGATTTGTCCATGGCCTGTTTGTATATTTATAAGTGTGGCTTTTAAGAATTACTTTCTTAATCGCACGAAATATCTGATAAACCGTTTTCAGAATTACATTAAACACGGTACATATTACTTGGTAAGGAGACTTGTTATATATTAATTTAGTTTAAGCTGAACCTACTTTTTTGAAAATGGCGGTAATTTGCAACATTTGGTCACAATAGGTATATAAATATACAATTTTTCGAATTTTATCAAATTTGGTATCCATGGAATTAAGTTAACTTGGCTTTAATAATTATTGTTCATTTTAAATACTTACATTAAAAATATAGGCTTTTTGAATTTTTTTTGGTACTGTTTTATACTTCAAATACCATTTGACCAGGTCACAATTGGAAAATTGTGTATTTTGTTAGCTGATCTTGTAAGCTATGAATAAAGGGTAAGTTTCGATTTTAGCTGTGTTTGTTAACGTAAACCTGCAATTTTACAAGGTAACAAGCTATATAAACATGTTACATTTCGAGAACTAGTGAACCAACTATTGACAATTTCAATGTTTTATTCATGTCAACTTTGATTTAATTAATATAGTCTGCTGAAGGTCATCATGTTTGAAGATAGCATGGTATGAATAAATAACTAAATTTTATCATATTTTCAGATGAGCATAGCCATTTATACATTTGTGAGTTAATTTGCGCCTGTACTGAGGAAAGTTGGTTAGTTATTTTAGCTTGTAACTACATGTTTCTTTAAAAACATATATCACTAATTTTATTGTTTAATAGAATCATGTTTTTTTGCTAACAGTAGTGAGTTTACCTATCTGGTGCCGTTTCTTTGTGGACTCTTTTAGCGGTGAAATGAGCAGTTTTAGGCCTTTCTGAAGGAATAGTCCATTCAAAAGTATATTATATTGAAACGTCAGAAGCCAAATTTGAGAAAATTTACACTGTCTCTCTTAAAAACCGTGAAACGTTTATAGCAAGAATTTTGTAGTAAATATACTAACGAAACATTTGTATGTCTGTAATTAGTGTTTACCTCCTCATGAATAGCATATAGTAAAACATAATTTCAATACATGAATTCTGATGTGGCTTCTGATTTTCGGCTAGTTCGATTTGGATTAAAGGAGTTTGGTACTTAAAGAAGGCCCTTGTCGAGGAAATACTGTCCTTCTCGTCAGATGACGTAAGATGTTATGTTGGCGGTAAAATTAATATGGTAGAGGGCCAGAGAATGATTCGAGAAAAATGTCTCTGCATCTCAATTTTCGCGCAACATCTCGCGCGACAAATGCCAATATTTTTCATAAAGTTACTTCTCAATAAATATTTTCTCCTTCTTGTATAGCCAGCAGGACAACCTGCCAACTTCCAATGAAGGAAAAATTACGTTCCTCTCAAACATACATGTCGATGCTTATTCGTACGGTATCCTACATTTTTCTTGTTACATTTAAAACAGCAGTTCCATAAAAAGGTAACACAAAAACCTTCAACAAAACAAAAGAACTGTTAACGAGAAAATATTCGAACCTAGAGTCAACATTTATCATGAAATACATGACATATGATTCGGAAAAACGAATCTAGTTAGAAATTCCAAGTTAGCAAACCTAAAATTACAGAAAATGACAGACAAACAAACAAACGCATGTGTGTAATTGACGATAAACCTAGCTGACAACAAGGACAATACAAACGTACTGCACGTTAAAAAATACATTCATTAAATTTTACTTCTATTGCGTTACAAATAGCTTCACAGCAATTTATTAAATTTGCTACGTAATTTCTCAGACTTTATTTATATAACATGTACTGCAATGTTTCTTTGTCATTCTTGTTTTCATAAACATTAATATATATGTAAAGATTTTGTCTACGTATTTATCGTCCATAAGTGTTTTATGAATTCTTTACTCATAAAACTTAATATTTACAGATTTTTGTGAGATCGTAGTTGGAACCAGCAAAGAGTGTATATTGGTAGAAATGGTTGTCGTTTGCACTGCAAATGTATTTTCCAGTATTTTACCGAGTAATTATCTATTGCGCGTTCATGGGCAAATACTCTATTGTAGTAACGGATAACGATCTAAATTTCCCACGTCATTTCACGTCCGGTAATAAAATATTTTCTGCAATTATTTTCATTATCTGTATACTTTCGCTTGTGACATATAGTTCACCAATTATTAACAATGAACTGAAATGAATTTAATTACTACGTTAAAATAAACCGTGTCATTAATTCAAGGAAGCGCTGTATCATCAGGGATTAATTGTTTACGATACACTTAACCAGCCTCCCAATTACGCAGTGAATGATACCATATTTTCAAAATGTAAATTATATTTTAAAAATTCTGGATTTTCGTCATTATTTGTATACATGATGTATCTGTAAAGCGGTTACAAACTTTCATGAGAGATAGAATACACCCAGACGATGGGAACTTCACATAGTGATACATTGTCGGAAACGCTTTCCTGCGACACAAAACACAAAACAGAAAGGATGCGAACAAGAGCAGAAAACATGTTTATTAATCCTAATGTAGCAAAAATGCTGGGAAGCCTTTGGCTGGTGATGACGATTGATGTCTCTTTATGTTCATTTTCCTTAGTTTTTTGCTGTATTAGGATAAATAAACATGTTCTCTTCTTTAGTTTGTGTCCTTTCGGTCTTGTATTTTGTGTCGTCACTACCGCGCCAAGGAAAGCGTTTCCGACCATGCGTTGCTATGTGATTTCCTATTGTCTAGGTGTACGCTAACTCTCCTGAAATTTTGCAACCGCTGTACTGATACATCGTGTACAAAAACATGTTTCATTGCGTTCTCAGTCTTTTTTATAACTATGAATTGTAGGAATTATGTTTACGAACCACACGGAAATGTATACATAGCGGAAAACCTCTAATTGATGTACAACTTACCCGAAGATATAAAGTAAGTAGGACCATAAGGCTGAATTTACCACGAACGGTTTCATCAACAGCGAAGTAGTTAGAGACGGAACTATATAACGAGATACCCCAAACAACTCATATGGACGGATTTCGGAAAAATCATGGGAAACTGGACATGACTCCGGAACTGGGACAACCGGAAATGGTAACCACCGTTTTACCTCCTCACACTCTTCGTACTGTGTTGAATGACTGACTAACTGCAAGGCGAAATTCATCTGCGTTGGATAACGTGCCGCAGAAGTTATTGCGTCAGCCATTCCGTCCTTTATTAAGTCGTGCGACAACTCTCGCGTGCTCCCCGGGGAGAAAATGGGATTTGCTTCCAGCGCCGGTGAGCTGCGAGTGAGTTTAACAATGTCGCGAGTTCTTCCTTGCCTTTGAGCAGGATAACCCTGTGTGCCTGGAATATGAAGTGGAACGAGTAATCATTTCACGCCCCACCCGTCTTCCTTACTCGCAGGGCCAAAGCGGCCCCCCGTTAATATTTAATATCGTGTCTCGTAAAACTGGTTACGCCGTGTCCTATAAACATTAAAGTTTCAGCGAGCTATGTTATAAAAAGTCGCGTGTATCACAGGGGAAGCAAGCAGAGAGATGCGACTCGCTGGAGTATGTAATTTTATAAAGTATCTAAGATGTAGGGTGCAAGATACTCGGTGCGAAAAGAGAAATATTTCTACTGACAACGTTCGCAATTATTTGAAATATTCCAAACTGCAGCACCAAATTTACTCATTGTAATATTAGTTTTGGAAAATTATATGTTTCGCCTTTTTATTTTGCATACAAAATTCCTGTTATAATGGACTATTTAATTTTAACTGTTGTGAAAATAGAGTAAAAATGTTACAAGAAAAATACAAATTGAATTAGTAACCCATTTCCTTGGAAAAGAGAAGAACGTATTTTACCAATATTTTGGTCCATAACATTTGTTCAAATAACTGTTCAATATTTATTGATAATTAATTAAAAACACATTTTATAACGTTTCATAATTTTTCATCACCTTAGATTTTCGAATCTCGAAAAATCATTAAACTACATTTCAGGTATATAAGCAAGCATTAATCATAAGAAAGAATCACGTTTTCATCTAAATATTTACTGAAATCAGCATGTGAGGCACTCAGAAGACAAGTTGTGTATGTCTGTAATCACTGTTAGCTGCTTTTTGGTTTAAAATGCGTATGTATATAACAATTGAAGCGTAAATTAAGTTACCACAGATTAGGTTTATGTGCAAACAAGAATTACGTGTGATTTCTGAGAAAGAGAAATAAAAGTTTTTTTGCAAACATATTTAACACAATAATATACATTTTTTACTTACACGACTTGTATTATGAGCGCTGCATATATCGATCACGATTCGAAAACACATTTTACCCTTTTTTAACCTATTTGGAGTCGAATTTGGAGAATATATTCTGAAAGAGTGTTTTATGTCTTTACGTAAATATCATTCTGAAAAAATCAATACTTCTATATCTCGACTGGTTCGATAGATATAGAAGAATAACAGAAAACACATTTTTTTCAACACTTAAATTAGTTCTAAACGCCTTTAAGTCCTATCTTAAATATTTTTATACGTAATAAATTGAAGTAAAATTCACGATTACAGCCCATTAGATTAGAGATTTGCAGACGATTCATAAAAACACAATTTCTCCCTTTTAACTCCTTGGTTTGTGAAATATCGAAAAATTTTCAAGCCACTTTTTGGGTATTCATATACGCAACATTTGGAAGCGAAAAGTTGCACTGTAGCCCGAAGGATTATATACATATAGATAATTAATCTAAAACACATTTCAGTTCTTTTTACCCCATTAAAGATCGAATTTCGAAAAATCCTGAAATAGGCTAATATTAATTTTTGTGATTGAACCATTGAATTAAAAGTCACAACGATAAGCCGTCAAGTTCGACATATGTAGACTAATCTTAGAAAACTCATTTCACCTATTTTCACTCCTTGTGTGTCGAATTTCGAAAAATCCTTTCTTGGAGCTCACCTACGACCAAAAGAGAACGCACACAAAATTTCACTTTTCTAGGTTTAACGGTCAGGCTACAGTCAGTCATTCAGTTAGTCATTCATTCTGTCAGTTAGTGAATTCTTTTATGTATGGAGAATGAAACAGAAAACGATAACAGTACAGAAACATTTGCAATCTCTGTAAAATGGCTGTACTTTTAGGGAAGTTATTTTCTTTAAACTTTGCTCCAAAATTATTTTTTATCACTGTTAATGGTTCTTACAATATTTGTTCTTGGAAATATACAAACAAGGCAATATTTCTGTATATTTACCGTCAATTTCTGTACATTTACAAAAACCTACCGTATACTGTTTTAACAAAGGATTGTATACATGCATACATTCATACATGCATACATACATACACACATATATGCATGCATACATACATGCATACATGCGTACATGCATACATACATGTATAAAACAAATTTAATGTTAAAATGAAGTAAGTTTTGTTTAAGTACACATTTTGTAGTAAAATATCAGAGTAGGCTTAAAATGATTTTTTTCCGCTTCAAACAACACACTCCCAATAAACCTTTACGCCGTTGAAGTCCGTATGTATTTGGGATATATTTTTAAAAATTTTAATCATTCGCCACATTATTCTTAATTCTTAATGTTTTGAAAATAGGTTACTACTTTCTTCTTGAAAAAGTTCAAGGAGTGTAAACCGAGCCGTGTTAGAAAATCTATACTAATCATCTCAAAACAATGGGCTGAAAACATTAGTTTTGCTCGTGTTTAGTAATTAGGAAATCAAAATACGTTTCTAAATATTTAATTCTATACTGGTCAAGCAAAGTTTTCAACAATCCGATTATCACGCAGGTAAGTTGAAAGTAAGTGATAGTCACCACCTTTAATTTTTATATTTTGTGTTACCCTTCTGGGTAAATTTATGCAACTTTAACCAAATTACAGAATACTATACATACTGATAGAATTTTAGACACCGTAAATATTTTTTTGTCGTTAATGTTGTTACAGACCGAATTACAGTTCGAAAATTATTGTTGCTTTCTTAATAGTGCGTGATGGATAAATAAACGATGAAAACATCAAATGATTTCTACGCTTTTTCCGATGCCAATATGGATAAAATTCTAATGACAATCCTAGATAATGGTATTTGCCCACTTTATGAGTAAATATTTTATGATCTCTTATGGCGCGGTTAAATGCACGAGGTTCCGGCGTCAGAGATGTGCCTCAGAAGTTCGTAACACTGGAAACAATATTGTTTAAAACGTTGGCTAAAACTATTGCCTATGAATTGATATTGTTTAATTTCCGCATATTGGCTTCAAGAAACCTACAGTTATATATTAACGCTTCTAGCGTTGAATAATGTATTACGCCCTATCAACTACAATTCTATATTTAACAACAGTAACGGAAAATAAACGTTAATGGTGTCTAAAATTATCTTATTATGTATTATATTTTGTAGTTAAGTTAAAGTTCCATTAATCAAGCCACAAGAAAAGTTGTGACACAAAATACAAAAATTCAAGTTAATGACTATCACTCACTCTTAAACACCAGTAACAAGGCGTGGTCATGTCCCAAGACAAGCAGTGTTACATATGACTATACACATTATAGGCGGTTCACTTTAAAGTGTGCACTTCCCGACACTTAATAATAATAACAATAAAAACATTATTTACTAGAGATATAGAAATAAAGTTTCCAGCGTTGTTAAATGTTTTCACTATTTTTAGTTGCATGGAAGTTTTTGTATTCAAGTAGTAAATATAGAGACATAATGGCTTAGAGAAAGTTGTCAGCAGTGCTCAATTTACTCTGAACAGCCTATAGTCACGTCGCTGTAGTGCTGCAGATAGATAGGTGTTTCACTCGAGAATTTGGTCCATGCTTCTTACACGCTATTGGCTGGTGAATGCACAGTTTCCTTACCAGTCTTAAGATTCTTCGGACAGTTGTAAAGTCATTGCTTAGTACAGTTTTTTCTAGAACACTTGTCCGTTGTTAAACATAATCAACTGCCTGATGTGGCTTGTAATAAATATTTATACATGTATATTACTGTGTGTGTGGCTGACTCATGTGAGTCGTTTCCCACTAACCTGTGGTCCATGCCCTTGTACACAAAACCACTCACGAAAACTTTTTTTATTTGTATATTTGTTGATTTTTTTAGGTTATTGCGAATATTTATCGTATCGTGATTGAAGTTACGTAACAGTTATGTTTCGAATTTTTTGGTCCTAAAATAAATCAATGATGCCTAGTCTACGGTATGAACAGTGATTATTCTGTCCCACCGTGACTGGAATTTCTTAAACGTTAAAAACAAGTATCCAAGTAACTGTCGAAAATGTTATAAAGTTTTACGAAACAGAATGTATATCCGCTGGTAGCTTAAGGCTAACGGACGATCGTACATTATTATATTTTACAATAACAGAACAATAATTACTGGCATGGAAGATTTATTACAATCTCGTTAAAAATAAGTTATAATAACATTTTCTCACAGAGTGCTACATCGTTACAAGATAACGTTTTTAATTATAAATAAAAATGCGTATGGTTATAAATATCCTAAGTGAATATTGACAGTCTGCTGCCAGCATTCAGAAAGAATTGTAGAAAGCTTATACCTAACAACGTAGAACTGATTTTGTACAGAACGTTTGGCACGCTGTCTGAAAAAATTGATTGTGTTGAATTATGTTAAATAATATAACACAAAATTGTTCCACAATATTATTATTAAACCTCTGCATTCGTTGCTGAAATTTTCTGGGTGAATTTCAGAGACGTATATATTTATGCTTGGTGTTTAACCTAACAATTCCATCCAGAAAAGTAAATTTACTAATTACGGTGCTAATTTTTGTGGTAAAGCCTCTTTTTTCGATTGTGACCACAATTATTTAGTGGTGACAAACAAACATATTTAGCAGAAGTAATATAGTTAAACATTTTTTGTCTGCTGCAATTTTTTTTCAACTCTGCACAAATAACTGTACGGGCAGGCAATGATAATCAAATGACTGCAAATGTTTGAAAACTCGGGCGATTGCGATATGCCTCATTAAACACTCTGATTACGAAACCAATTTTTTACGCATAGTGGGAAATAAACAATTGATGTCAATGGAATTTTTGACAACTGGGTAAGTTAATAATCTATAACTCCTACATTGTGAAGAGAAGTCCAGATTCAAAACATCAGTTTTTCTTTAATCATGTTCATCGATTAACTTAAAAACACACGTTTTTAATTCGATTAAATCATGTTTACGCATATTCTTCACTGATGTAATGTTATTTTATTTCTCAAGTCTTTAAGAGGCTTCCAACAGCGTATTGTTGGTTATAATTTCGGATTGTTTTTGGAATTTTCACATGATTTTTATATTCATATTAATTTTTAACACTTTCGCACTGTCCTAGCTTTACGCTCATCTAACCGAGAATTTCATAAAATACTTTTCAATATGTGACAACAAGAAAAGAGTGAAGCAGGTGATTTTCCAAAGCAAAATTAAATTATTAAAATAGAATCTACTACTTCCTGAATATGAAAGCACTGCTTCAATAACTTCTATATTTATCTTTACACGTAGCAGCAATTTTGTTATTATCCCCAACACTTTCATCTACACAAAGAAAACACATTAACAACGATGTCACGATTATAAACACATTTTGCTAACAAAAACATGTCCATATGGTCCCTCAAATGGCTAAATCACATTTTACAGACGGTTGCGTAAATGACATGCTTATATCCGTTAAGCAGAGAAGCATTCGTTTAGTTTTGTGCTTTTCTTCTTGAAATTAAATTTTAGGTTCACCGGAGATTTGTGCAATACAAAAAAAAATTGTGCAGCGAAAACATTGCACGGCAATTTAGCGCTCAGTGCATTAAGGAGTTATTATTCTTGACGCACTCATCAGTCTCGCGAATGTAACATTCCTTTTTAATTGGCTCTAGAGGGGAAAAAGGTAATCTCAGTTATTTATTTCACATGTGGCCCATCATCATCAACGCTTCGAACGCTGTGACTCGCCTCCCAAAAAGGCAGTTCGGATTCGATTCCCGTATAGAATGTTAAAGTTGGCAGGAGGGTTTTCTCCGGGCATTCCCACCCTCCATTTGCGTTCCGACTTGTCTACTGCAGGGTCTCGTGTATTCTCATTCTTCTCGGCAGGTAAGGGCACACAGTCAGTCATAAAATATGCATCCGTGTGCATACCCTGATCCTCGTATACCCTCCGCAGGGGCGTCTTTTAGGGGGGGGGCAATGCCCCCCGGGATCTTGAATTTTAAGTGTATAAAATGTATTCTTTGTATTTTGTTATTTAAACAATGCTAACTTAAGGACGTACAGCTGAAGTTTTATTATTAGAGTTTCTAATATATACATGCTTAATTAACTAAAAAGATGCAACAAGGTCACTGTCACCGAAAAAAAAAAATACCTCCCCCAAGAAAAATTTGAAATGACGTCCCTGACCATCCGCATAAGATAATTATTTATAACAATTTGGAATAGTGTCGCGCCAGATGGACAAAGGGAATACTGCGATATCTAGCTACGTGTCTCGTTTCTGACTCGTCTGTGACCGCCATTATAATTTCTGGTGTTGTGGTCGCTGTATGACGTCACACAGACAATCAACGTGATGTAATGGCTAGGTGCGGTATTACCGCCGGCAGAAACTCACCTCTAGTACGCATTACGGATACACAGCGCTGTGTTGATGAGATGCTTTAGTTTATTACACTGACACACTTGCCCCGTTATTTTGCGAATGATAGTTCAAAAACCTCAAAGAGAGCGTATACTCTACTTCGTGATTCTAGGCCTAATGCCTCGAAATTCACTGTCATAAATATTTTAACATTTTAATTGGGATCTCATATTTAATACGTTGGTAACTTGTTGCCGAAAATACTACACATGCCTGCTCTATGTTGGTAACCTAACTATCTCGGTGTTCAGATCCTTCCCAATTTTATGATCCCCGCAAAGTTCTTTATCTCGATATTATGGAATATCATGGTACATGGTCGGTTTACCCATTGTAAAAACTACGCCCCAGACTTGACAAAAATTGGTTTTGCTAAGAATCCTAGTTTTTTTTTTTTTAAGAAAAAAAGGCTTACGAGATTACCTTTCTGCGTGTGTATTTGTGTGCCCCCCCCCCCTAAAAACCTTTTTTCAAATAATGGACTGAATTTCATAAAACTTTGTACGCACATAGACATCATGTAGTACTTGTAGCCTGACTTGACTTTTATAAATTTTGCGTTTATTTCTAAACACTCCAAATGTATATGTATGTGTATGTATATATATATATATATATATATATATATATATATATATATATATATATATATATATATATATATATATATATATATATATATATATAAAATTCTAATTCTGGGAGGTAATAACTGGTCATCATGGGTCAAAAATGTTCTTATGAACATGGGGCCAATATGGTGAGACGGTTATCGAGAGAGCCCTATTTGAACTGAAACGTTGATAAGCTCTGAAATTAATCTAATTGTTCTATTTGAAATTATTTGTCTTGTTTAAATTTCCAGAGGATCGTAAATCATAATGAATAACACACACGTCTTTATTTTTCCCTTTTTTTTAATAGCTGTAGTAACAAAAATACAAATCAAAACCATTTTGTTTCATGCCATGTCAAGTCAAACACAACGTGCAAGTTCACAGATCACATTAGTCGATTAGCTGTGTATGTGATCATGTTTTCATGGCAATGCACTGCCTCCTTGATTGCGAGACGACCTGTCACTGAAAGGAGGAACATAACAGCAATTTTAAATTTTATCAATGTTTAAGTTCAAATGGGGCTATCTCTACTACCGTCCCTTATAGAACTCCATGTTCATATGAACTTTTATGATCACATTGACCAGAACTATCACCTCCTAGAATACTGCTTCTTCCTCCCGTTACATCCTGTGTGTGGGTGTGTGTATATATATATATATATATATATATATATATATGATACATGCACATACACACACACACACACACACACACTAGAATACTGCTTCTTCCTCCCGTTACATCCTGTGTGTGGGTGTATATATATATATATATATATATATATATATATATACGGGAGGAAGAAGCAGTATTCTAGTGTGTGTGTGTGTATGTATGTGTATGTATCATTTTACGTCTAATATCTAATGTTAACAACGTACCCAAAAAAGAGAAAGTATTTTGGGTAACTTAGCATTACATTTTTCCCCAATCCTGAATGGCTTAAAAGAACAAGAAAGTTTTATTCCACTGGCCGATAGCACATGAAGGTCTTCATACGCTTGTTCCTTCTCGGTCAAGGACATAAAAACGTACATTCTTTCAGCGTCCGTCTCGACCCAATTTGATTCCCGCTCCCATGCAACACCGACACAAAAGAAAGATACGACCCGGGTGCTATCACGGTCCATCTGTACTCCAATTTTCCTTCCGTCCCGTCTCTTGCTCCTTTTTCCACTCACTTTGTAAGCCTTTCTGGAAAGCAGAAATGCCAAGAACTCTTACAGCCGAGGCGAATAATCCGTGATGCAGTCTGTTTTCAGAGAGATTGCGAGTATTGACCGTCGAGCGGCTTATTCGTGATAAGATAGTTCTCCTTCGTGGTCTTTGAACGTTTTAAACGTCCGTGTTTGTGAGAAGAAATCGTTTATAGAACTCTGATCGTTCGTAGATATGTTCTGACGAAAAGTCAATAGCTGAAGAATAGAAAACGTGGTTTCAGTTCTGTTAGAAAATTGAACATACCACACTTTAAAAATAAAAATAAAAAACTATTTTTATTTAATTTTGTAAATGCGTTATAGGTCGTATCCAGTCTTTATCAGTTACGCTCAGCGCCTATGTCATTAACATCGTGAATTATTGCAACAAATATAAAATTTCTGTTTAATGTTTTAAACTCTCTCGATCAGCTTCACAACCATGGCAGAAACTCATGGATGGAACAAGAAGCGAATTGGCCATAGCCTGTGTCAAGGAATCATCCCTGCATTTGTTCCGGGAAGAGTTTGGGAACATCCACTTACGGCAGTTTGTGTCTGCACCGTGCATAATTTTAGCTTTAATCACTCTTAAAATAAGTATTATTATTGCAAATTATTCCAAGAACGTAATTTATTTTGTTGCAAATGGAACACGATACTATGCTATAAAAGTTTGATAATATCCTAATCATGGAATGTGATTTACGATAGTATACCATTTTGTTGGAAGTGAGTTTTCATGGATATTAACACAATTTTTGTCGAAAGCAGTGCTCAGCCACAAACTAATGATTATGTTTCAGATTGAACAACCTGATGTGAGGTTTCCATGCGTCTTTATTTTACTTCAATATGAAAGTCAAAACAAAATGCCTTCACCAACTGCACTCCCCAACTTCACTCATCACATTGTCATCATCTCATTCGCCGACAAGTGATGAACACAATTATACACTCTCCTAGGCTTAACTTATGTTTTAACGTTGTATATTTCATTTGTATTCTTTGTATTTGGTTTAATGAGATCTGAACCTACAGAGCTACGAGAGAATAATATCATCCTATTGATCATTTTGATAATAAACGTTCACATTGGTATGTTTGCAAGTATATACAAATTGAACCTAAATACACGTTCCTATGAAATAAATTTACTGTACTATAATATTCTTTATAAATCATTATACATCATTCTATGATAAAATTAGGCACATCCAGGATTGTAGTTCAATTGAAAACCCACAATATTTACTACAGGTTCAGCTAGTATGAAAAAAAAATACTAAACATAATTTTAGGAAATTACTTTTGCCTCAACTGGTACAACCGGTTACTCAACTATATTGAAGCTTTTCTTTACCGCAACATTATTTGTGACTGAAAAAAATTTCGTGAACCATAACGGCTATTGGGCTTAGCTTACAAGATATGAGTTTACTTTTGTCTCCACAAAAAAAACTCTAAATCGTTCTGAACACAATGCAAGCCCACCCCGACAGTTTGATCATAACCTACACCGATTTCTTCAATTTTTTTTACTTATAGGCCTGCAGCCTACTACATAATGACAGGATGTAAATATTCTAAGTGTCTTCCAGTTATCTGTCTCACAATGGTATGTGCAGGTCGATTCCTTTCGACTGTCTAAAATCCTAAACATTTGGCTCTTACCTGTTTACCTTCCCTAAGAGGCGAATTTAGATACTGTCTGCGCCCTAGCTCTGAGTCTTTGACATGTAGGCGTTTATCGACCATAAATATATAAATAATGCAAGTTGACGCAAATAATAGCCGCAGTAATGTAAGTAAGGACGTATTTGATACTGCGTACATTGCGTTTTTGACGAAAATGCAAACACGCCAGGGACTCAGGGCAGACGCGCGGAGAATTGAACAAATATGTTGCGGTAGCATTGTAGAAGTAATGGCAATGAAACCAACATAAACAGTTGACAAATGACAATCAGCTTACACTCACTTTCAAGCTCGCTCTGTAAGGGAACGTCTAACATATCTCCTCATAACCTCTCAGATATCACACATTCACAGCAGAAAGTAACCTCAGCTGAAAACTAGAGGTCAGTTTATGCTGCATGCTAGCAAGTAAGATTCAAACCTTCTGAAATGTTTACAGAATAAAATTGTATATATATATATATATATATATATATATATATATATATATATATATATATATATTCATGCATAGGAGAAAGGGGGGAAAATGCTGAAAAATAAATTTAACGAAACTGCTGCTAATTTTCTAAACTAATTACCAGATCAGATGTATTCACAAACAATTAATTTATTCGTCTACATAATCCATTTAAAATTTAAACTTAAATACATTATATTTATAGTGTTTTCCTAAACTTTTTCAATAAGTTGCTGAACGAAATTCGATGTGTTGTAAGTAAAACGGTTTGTGGAGTTGGGGGGGGGGGTATACAAAATACAAATGGGTTTGCAAATAACTAAAATATTTTCACAAAAAGGTTTATCGAATTCATATCACTAACATTTGACGTAGATTAAATATTTCATCGCAAAGTAAAAAAAAAAATCATTAGTTATAGCTAATCGAAACATCGGGAGCACCAAACGTTTGTACATATTGTTACGAAAGTCGTTAAATACATACACAGATTAAGTGTATTTATATTTAATCACATTCTTTGCAGACACAAAATTCTAAAATGAAGACTTTTCTAATTTACGGTTTACTTTACCAATTCCTTCATTTTCGTAACACATGTCACAAACTGAAAGACGAGAATAACGTGCAGCCTCATTGTTACTGCGCTTGAGGCAGGATCACTTTTACAGCATCTTTGGTGCTCAATATTGTCTGTTAGTTTATATTTTTCTTCTGATATGTCTCTTTTTTTAGTATTTGTGCAGAAGTATCTCTCTATCGCTTTTCCCAGTGCGCACTTCAGTGTTACTAAGTCGTGGTTTTCTGACTAGAATTAGTGGCTCTTTAATCCATGTAGCGCGGTCAAATGTATTTTCATTATTGACACATTAATTCTACGTCTGTGAGAAATATATATAATAATTAAGGGTATTTTTATTTATTTTATAAGCTTAATTCTTTTTTTCTGCAGGCATATGTTTTTTCTGCGAAATAATACTGACTTCATGAAAACACTGGTCCAATACGTCTTGTATGATTTTTGACAGCACTTCTAAAATAATTCAATTTCATTTCCAAGTACGTGATACTGTAAAGTTCTATTGTAGATGCATACAACAGTAACTCGTTTGAGCCATTTACTTCAGTAATGAAAGTTATGTACGCGTATTAACATAATTTAAGTTCAATTTTCATTACAAACAAAGGTGACGTTATTTTAGAAGTCATGTTGCGTAGGATAATTTTTACTACACCAACTAAAAATACTTTATACAATTTGAAATGAGATTGTAATGTTTTATGGACTGTGCCATTTTCATTTGGCAGTTAAAATTGTTCCGTGTTTACGAATAGACATGGCAAAGATATGTCCAGTGATATCTGAATACGAAGTAATTGTTTTCGAATGGATTATCACTGGATATGGCCGTACATATTTCCAGTGCGTCTTGACGGCAATGTATATAACCGCTTCTTACTAAACACACTTTTTAAGTTACTGTGTGACTTGCCTCTAATGAATGATATCTACCGGCATAAGATTGTAGCACGATGATGCACCACTACACAGTTTTCATGATGTTCGGATGTACCTCAACAAAGTATTTTCTGAGAGATGGGTATCAACAAAGTATTTTCTGAGAGATGGGTAGGTAGGGTAGGACTTGTCGCGTGGCCTGCCCGCTCCCCTGATTTGTCACCCCTGAAATTTTGCCCGTGGGTTCACATTAAGACTCCATCGGGCAAGGTGCAGGAACTCCAGGTATCTACTGCGGATAGGGCAGGGCGAGGTGCCTTTATTACCTCGCCCTCCACCAGGGCATTGTGCTTATCCACAGTGTCCTGGTTAAAACCAGCGCCCTCCATAAAATCAAAGAAAATGAATGGAAACAAATTAATCAAATGACAATTGTGCAGTAGCTCGTGACCCGCGGCGTAGCAACCGGACAAATTACCCGACGGAGTGTCAAAGTGTTTCTGAGTATGCGACTGTTCGTGTTGCAGCTTTACAAATCCGGTATTATTGAAGGTGACCAGAATTACGAGCATCTGTTCTGATAATATTATAAATTGTTAACACATGTGTGTTGAACTTGCTGCTTTGTACATTTCGGATAAATAATATATTCCCTATCCCTTCGTTACCAACTAGTAAAAATTCACTCACACCTCCTGTGCATCGCGTATTGTCTACCTCTAAGGCTTCAAATTTTCGGCGTACTTTCCATTTTCTTGAAAACGGTTCACTTGAGAGTGTTGCGACAAGGCGGAATTTGTTTGTTCATTTGGCCTTCTACTACAAACTGTTTCATTTAATAATTTATACAGCAATGTCAAATAATTATATGCATTGAAAATGCTTGACCAGCAAGCATTTGTAATCTAACATAGATGAAAAGTTTTCTATAACAATTTTCACATATTACATATCGCGTTGTAAGTAAATTGCACTCGGGAGTTTATTATCTATTTTCCTTACCTTTGCTTATATTATCAAGCTTTTATTTTCAGTTTAAAATTTTAGTTGTAAATCTCTCATTGTATATTTGCGCCGATAAAAAACTTCCATTATATAACTGACCTAATTTTTTACAAGGAATCATCTTGTAAAGTTTGTAACATACTTTCATGAACATTCGGTATCGGTCTACTGCCTGTACATAGCTCTCGCTTGCCTTTCATATCGTTTAATCAAAGATTTGTATACGGAACTGGTAAGATATGCATGGATTTTGAAACCCAATATGGATGTTCAATTAATAAAAGATGGAGACAGTTTTACAGGTGCAAAAATTTGAGGGATGTTTTCACAAACATAGAAAAAAAATAAAAATATTATTTAAGTTTCGTAATTTATTTGTGGGCGCAAGATATTTGCATCTTGGAAATTTTTTTAAAAAGACCCATATAAAACAATTAAATTCAGGTACAAAGTTATTACACAATTCCTTCAGTTATAATAATCACGCCCCTTGATATACAAAGACATTAATCATACCACAAATACATCAATGATAACAAACTCGCCCCTTTGGTATACGAACATTCCAAGATATTATTGTTTC
>PNEQ01102323.1:0-33963 GCA_003012365.1 Medauroidea extradentata | reverse complement strand
CCTAACTCTCATTACGACCAGGGGAAAGGGAGAGGCATATCAGAGCGACCATTCATGCGGAGAACAACAGGCAGCCTTCTACGGCCAGCTGTATACCAGCTGCTTGGCCTACTTCGACACTTCGCTGCGATAACAATGCACGACCAGCTACTTCTAATGAGTATTTACGTGTAGATGTCACCAAGCATGTTCACTTTCCAACGCTGTTTTCAGCTCCTTCAATACAATCGCCATCGTTACTGGACATAAGCAAATAGCACTCTAGCGGGCAATCAAGAGCACTATCTAAGCAACCAGCAGGTGGAGGTGAAAAGCGCAGTTGATTGACCAATAATCCAACAGAGACGGCAAACATGCCAGTGTAGATCGCTCTGAGTAACATAAATAGGGAAGGGACACCAAGGCACGATATAGCAGAGAGCCGAAAGAGTCCGGCTGTCTAAATGTGAACATTTATACACTGAAACTGTAGGAAGTCTTCCCTATGCAAAATTATTTTGTAATAACCACAAAATTATCTTGTGGTGGCCACAGTGTTAGTGGTGTAAACAAAATGTTTTTGGGTGACCACAAAATAAATTTTGCAGGGTAAATACCAAAAAAATATTTTGTAGCTGCCAAAAAAATATTTTTTTCCGTGTGCCTTTGCGATTTATAGACCTATGCATAGAACATGACTTCTGTGATATTTTACTAGTATTAGCATTCTAAGAACGTTACATATATGTATACCCATTTCAGGTTCCCCAGCCGTTTTTAAAGGTTAATTTTCTCGCGGCCGAAATAGGCGAAAACGAGTGCTTTGCGGTTCTTTTCAGGCAAGAAAAACTAGATGATAAAATTTTAAAAACATATCTATACACACACAAAACAAAACCCATGTATTGAATACTACACAATAAAATGACAGTGAGACAATCAAGGTGTAATACTGTGTAGTAGGCATGAAGTCAGAGATTTCCATGCATTCATATACACGTGCCTCGCGTAACGTACCACCAACATGGCCCGATGAAAGTACTATATATACAGTTGTTGAAAAATTTCGTGTAAATTTTTGATGGAACACCCCTCACTTCTAGAGTAACAAAATATAATATATGAACGTAGGTCCGAAAATGCACCACTTCTGCAATACAGTCCACAGTAAGTGATGTAGGCCTATACAATGTTGGCGGTGTCGCGTAACAATGGAATGCCCCTCTAGCTTTTATCGGCTCCTTCATACCAGATAAGTCATGTTTAATTGGACGGTAGGCACTGTCCAATGTAGCACTCCCCCAATAATACTATCCAGCCCGCGTGCCATGCACATTTAAGTCAAGAGGGCTGTAGTACAATAACGGTGTCTTTTCACGCCTATACTCATGTAACATTTTTGTTTCTCTAGATGTTGTGATCGTTATCCAAAATACAGACATAACTTTTGCAACATCCTGTACATATGTTACTCTTACTTTGGGTCACTCTTAGCTCTACCGCACTTCTAGGTGTAGAACACACAAAATATATCCACCTAAGGTGGACAGTCATTTCGGGTGATTTTGTACAAGCGTTGGATCCTTTCGTATCACGGGTTTTATTCTGTAAAATGGCTGCTTTACCCCAATCGAGAGACGCGTACTCAAAGATCAAGAAGTTTATTTGCAAACGATACAATAATGTTTAGGACACCTTCATCTCTTAATTTGACATCAAATAAAGCAGTGGCATAAAGGTGTCCTGATTTGTGCAAAGTCCCCCAAGTGAGTGTATGTCGCAGGGAAACACCGTCCAAAACTACTTTCAGACATAGGGGGGAAGGGAAAGATAACAAAAAAACTGGCAAGAAGATAAGAATCTAATAAATTAATTAGCCAACCAGTAGGGGGAGCTGAAAGGCTCAGCGGTCAAACACCGACGTCGGGTTCATAATTCCCCCTGCAGATCTTAATCCGAGCTTTACAGATCTCATCGGCGGGCACATGACGAGTGTTGGCAGTAGCTGCTCGCAAATCTACGGCAGTGGCTCCCTGCGCCTTCGCACGTCGGCAGTAAACAAGGCAGCATACACGGCGCCTGGCGAGTAGTTCTCTACTACCACAGCAATAAAGCAGGGCAACTTGTTCCATAAATAGCGCCCTCCACATACTGACAGCCGGCAGCGACCACGCCCTATAGAGGCGTTACAGTTAAAACTCGCATTCCACACAGTAAATACAATTCAAAACTTTGTCATTGCCTTCGCCGCCAGATTTCTTAGTTCTAGTCTAATGTATATTTTTTAAGAGGGTCTTTTCTGAATTCAAGCAATCTTAAAACTACCAACCGGTCGCGCTATATGAATAATCAGAGTTTTTTTATTTTAGAGAGTTTATTTACTTGCCCCGGTTCTATGCCGTCAGGCTTACAAACTATCTAAGCAAAAGTAAACGACACAAATATCCACGCCCGTGCTGGGATTCGAACCCAGGATCTTCCGCACCGTAAGCCGGAATGCTACCGACCACGCTACGGAGGCCGGCAATAATTAGTGCAGTTTGTATAAAAATACGTAATACCTCACGCTTTTATACTTAAAAACTGTCAAAACCATAGCCGCCCGGATGGGAGAACCGCAAAAAGTATACTGATACTATGGAATACATCACAATTTAAAACATGGACTAAGTATCAGGTGGCATTTTCATCACCAACGCACGTATTTTTTTCAACATTAGCTTAGGAATTTCCAACTATACACTCATAAATGTATCAATTTGGTGTGTGGAAGCTAAATGTTTGTACGTATCCTGTATGTATCTGTACTTGCAGAGTCTATAAATTCAGACACTGAAAATAGATTCAGAGTAACACGTATTTGTGTGCAGAAGTTAACCACGAATCCAAGTGAAGTGGATTTGACTGATTCCGCTAGGCTATTTTTTCCCCATGCGCCATCTACTGCAGTCATTACAACCATAGAAACAATTTAATTTCCTAAGTTCTTGTTACAACACTAGAATTTAAGTTTTATTTATATATAAACAAGCACTAAAATTAAATTGTCTTATATATAAACACATTTTAAACAAAAGTAAAATTCCAGGTCAATGCTAATACAACTATGCAGGCGATTTATGCAAAAATTCTCTGCTGAGTCAAAGTCCGTCTTTAGAGAAATTCAGCAGTAAACACAACATGCCTAATAGTGGTTGCACATGTAAGGTTATGGGTGAATAAACCTGTAGTCCTAGTCACAGGGAGTGAGTTGCTCGAGTTACGTATATAAATGTGGTTCAATTATGAAACATTCCTTACTTTTATTTTTCCTTACGAAATATTGTTAGCTTTGCAGAAGTTGTGAGCGCCTACACTACACTCCTATGAAAAAAAATTTATCAAACATAGTATTCCCATAACCGCAAGTAAAAGCCAAAATTTCCACGTCATGACAACATTTAAATTACGAAAACAAACAGACTTACAAAACACATAAGTTTATAATATAACTCCATTGCAAACAGCATTCTAAGAACATAGGAAAATGTAGTCACCAGTAAGGTCTACTAAACAAACACTACTACGCCCAAAAATTTGAACGCTCGTTCAGATGGAGAGATCGTCGCCATCTCGAATTTTTATATTGTGTGTCATAACTTTACTTTTGGGTAAGTTTATGGGACATTAAACTAACTTCAGAATAGAATATACACATATTGAGAGTATCTTAGACGTCACAAATCTTTGTTTGCAGTTACTGTTGTTACAGACGTAATTGCAGTTAAGAGAGTAATAACAATTGTCCAACTGCAGTTAGATTTGTAACAGTAACAGCAAACAAAGTTTTATGGCGTAAAGTTCAATGAATTTATCAAAAAAAGAAGTCATTGACACAAAATACAAAAATTCAAGATGGTGACGATCTCCCCTCTGTCGATATGTAAGACCTCAAAGATGAAGGCCACAAAAAACAGTCGCTGTTAAAAGAAACATGTACTGACACACATCCTCCGTAAAGAATGACAAGGAAGCAGTCTCGCAATAAAACTAAACAAGCAGGACCGATGAAATTGCATAGTTAAAAGGGTCATTAGCACCGGATTAAATTAGCCTGCAACACAGTGAAGATGACGCAATAGCAGGATAAAAGCCCGGTGCTGGTAGTTCAAGTGGGAACGCCTGAAACGCTTTCAGAGCTAATGGTGCGAAGCGAGATACAGGGATTAGTGCGGGACCAACACTGGACGCCGCCAAAACAGGCGGACAACACATCGTAACCCTTCGGCAGCGAGCGGTGAATGTACCTGGATTTTGCGTTCCGGAAGTAAACAACCTGTGTACTTTAGCTGCTTTAGCCGGCCGTGACAAACGCTTATCGGTGATTACATGTAATCTTATTAAAAATCAGTTACATGAAATTATAACAAAGACATCAGGGATCAGAGAATTGCGATTCTATACTGAAAATCCTCTAAATTTTCTGAAACAAAATTTTAATTGCCTAAACATACGAAGGTTCTCTATTAAAAAATTTACACCACGCATGCAGTCGATTTATGTTTAATCAAGATATAGGTTAAAATACAAATAACAGAAAATAAGTACTTATAAAACTAGAATACATAAAAAAACATTCTTTGTTTGCAAAGGTATTCCCAAGAAGCCCAGTGCTTTTACTTTCCACGTAAATTATTAAATTTAATTTTTTTTGTGACTAGAATTTCAGGTATTAATGACTATTTGTGCGAACATAAAGCGGTAATGTCAGCCTACTACTCTGGTTTGTGTTCACATGTTAACTATGAAGACTGTTCGTCACGTTCGAAATACAAGAGCAAGTGAAGATATTTTGGTCAGCACTTAAAATCCAGGCCATTAGCGATGGTGAGGCATGGCATGATGTATGTATGGAGCAGCGCCGGAGTGAAGAGGCGGGGAAACGGGAGATCCCCGAGAAAACCCACCGACCAACGGCATCGTACTGGCACAATTCTCACATGCGAAAATTCGGATCGCCGTGGTGGGAGGCGAGTGTTCTAATTACCGCGCTAACCCTAGTCCCACCCGAATTACAAGCGAACAGATTTTCCATAAGACATCAACTCGAGCCCGCAAATTGCAACTTGCGCAAATTAATGCGCGAAATACCTTGTAGAAGAGGTTGTTGAGGACACTTGCTACGTCACTCTAGACTACCGAGTTGTATCTGCTACGCACTGCTCGTCACTGTAAGCGTCGACTAGCCGTATTGTTTATTTTCACCGCACAGCACAAACACTACTACCGGCTACAGGGATGCCAATATTCCAACATATGGTGTTTTCACCAACTACTTACTGCAGGCTACCTTTACGTTATGTTCCACCACAGTGTACCCGGTAAAGTGACATCAGCTGGTCAAGGAACGGTTATTACTTGCTATAGTTTAGTATACGATGCATGGTTTAAATACAGGACGTGGTGGTAATCGGTGAATTTATACCCGGTGGGCTATTTATTGCTCGACTTTGCAAGTATTATAGGGGTTCTGGTTAATTTATTTACGCAGCTACATACGTATTTTGCAACTTTCACGACAGTTGCCACTTTTCTTTTTATTTGTGGGGTTTCAAAATACGTTTCATGGGAATGTCTGCATCATTGGCGTTGTTGTAAGAGTTCCGCTATAATACGTTTGGGGTACTTTGTGTGTGACATTATTTTCAAATAGTATACTGTATTTTAAGTAAAATGTAGGAACATCTGACCTACATATACGTATTTAGTAATTTTATAGGAAATCTTGTACAGCCAGCGCTGTATTTTGAAGTAAACGATACGCAAACAATTTGTAATACTATTTTTAGTACTTACTATTTTACGGCTTTTTGTGCTACTTATATTTTAAAGAAGTGTAGAATTATATTGCCAAGTCACGTGAAAAACAAAATGAAAATATTTAAAAACAAAAACGAATTTTAAAACTTATGCTAATGCTCCCTTTCTTACATTTTTAAATGTATAATACGAAATTGGAACAGCTAGGCTTAAAAATTGAAACTCGGGTTGTCGGGATCACGAACAATTCGTATAATATTGTAACATTAGACGAATCCGTGGCACTACGATTACATATGTAGGCCTATATACACACGTGCATACCCACAAGCATACTGCAAAACTACATTTCATTTAGTGAATAAAAGTTCTGTTAAGTTTAGTACAACAAACTTACCAATTTGTTTTTCTTTTCAGAACCCTTGTGGGCTACATGCCAACCATAGCCAAGGAGTTCACATAGGAAATCGATGTCAAAATTAATTACTTCCTAACAAAATTAATTTAAAAAATAAGTGTTTCATATGATCTAGGACAACACTACCGTTAAAAAATTTATATATTTATTTTTAATACTACTTAAAAACTGGAGTGTAATTTTTGAACTTATACTTCGCAAAACATTATGACAGAATGAATTAGTTTGAGAGAGGCATATTTAATATCGATCCATTCAGAATTAATTAATTTTATTTATTAATTATGAACTCCGAGCGGAGCCCTTTAGGAATATCAACGTTAATTATTTTCCACTAACATACTGAGAGAGAGAGAGAGAGAGAGAGAGAGAGAGAGAGAGAGAGAGAGAGAGTGCGTGTCTGTGTGTGTGGTATTTTTGTTCTAATTAAAAGGAATGACAAAAATTCAAATCTATCACTTTCCAGAAACTTACTCAGTAATTCTCGGTGATGTCGAAACGTATTGCATCATTTTGTTGACCAATATTTCACAGACTTCAAGACAGACTTAACTCTACTATACAATACTTCAACGTAGAGCACGCTTAAGTAAGGAAATTCACGCCACTTCTGACACAATTTCTTTAAAGTTTAACTGACTCAACTTCGTGAAGAAGCATGGGTAAACTACAGTGAAGTGAAGATATTTTAGTCAGCGCTTATCAGCGAGGTTAAATTAAATTCTGAGGGATTAGTCAACCGTAGAACCCACATATATACCACCACTGACTTTTGTTGTTCATCTCGATGCGGCCCACATTTCTACACGATTTTGAAAGTAGTTTTTTAATTATCTTGACAACTGTATTTTCGTGCTCAAAAACCCTCGCTAACATATACAGTTCTTCCTAAAGTTTTATTCCTCTATGTTATGAACCATGATGTACCTCCTGGTTCTATCACAATACAACTAGACCTTGGCAAGTATAGGCCGTCTTGAATAGCTTACCAATAAAGAAACTCGGCCAAGGAATGTTAATATTAAAAACGGCATACATAACGCGACAGCAAAATATCTCACTCCGGAAGAGGTAAAGAGTTGACACAAACGACACAATAAAGAAGCGTGTCTGCTAGATATCATCACCAAGCCGAGATGCACCAGGACGTCCAGCTTAGTTCACAGTAACCACTACGAAAGAACAGCCTCGGCAACCAACTATTAAGGTGGGACTGTCGTAACTAAATTAAGTGGCTAAATAACATAAATCGTTATTATAATTGTTGAACTATTCGTCTCCCTCCGCGTCTACAGTAATTGAGTTTGTATTGTATTATGTAATACAAATCGCGAATAAAGTTCCTAACTAATTCTGTGTGTTATTTATACGTCAACCCTAAAAAAGTATTAACTGAGCAACCACATTAATAAGTTTATAAGATAGTACGTAATCATATTTCCCCCTAACTAGTATGGTATTTCTTTAAAACTCCTAATATTTAGCAATATTATCCTCTTCACAATGCTGAAAATGATTGTCGGAAAGCGAAATCATGAAAGATGGCCGAGCACCACCGAATATCATTTACATAATATATCAATCCCTATTCTTGGTCCCGCAACTCCTCTCAGGTAGGTATCGCCCTTATAAGCAAGGAGGAAGACGGTGAAGACTCCACGAGGAGACGTACTGGCGACGTAATCTGAATCTCAGCAGAGAACGGGGAAGGTAACAACGGTAGCTGGTGGACGCGCCAGGGCGTATACCCACGTCACGTGTGACGGTAATGGTCCCGAGGGACTCGCTCCCCTCATGCCTCATGACGGACGACGGGATGGCCCTCGTCACGTGCCACCTCCCGGCCAAATTGTTTGCTCGGCCACGGCTGGCTGCGTGACACGGCGAGAGTTCACGATGCCCGCCCACCTGGTGCGTGCCTTGCCTTGCCGCGCGTCCCAAGTATACGGTTGCCCATGGGCAAACATTACGTCTTCGCAGTCCGTTGTTCTCTTCCCGTACGGGCAAATTCACACTTCTCAATGGTACGCTAACTTTCAAAGCGATACAGAAACACATTCATCTCTTGCGCTTTGGATCGATGTCTGGCACACATCTCTAAACCAGAATGGTTTCCGAACTTTTAAGTCTAGTTGTGACAGATTATCGGAAATCTTTTCACGCGTTTATTTACTATCACAATTCACTGCCATATTTGACTGGTAACAGCTGAGAACACATTTGTTCTTGTTTTAAATAGGCGAATACAGCAATACAGTGGTTGTTTCAGGAGTACTCATCGACACTATGCTTTGTATTTAAAATGTAAATCAAACGCTGGACAACCAATCTGTGTAACGCATGCATAAATCCGAGCCAGCATTTGCCTCATTCGCTCCGCCATAAACAAAGCGTTCTCTTACTACGGTTTATTAAAATTGGATGCATTTATGTATTACTGTATTGTACAAGTTTGGAATGACATAGGAAGTAAATAACACATTGCTAGTACTCGCTATGTACGCACAAAATACCACTCTACGGACATTCTCAGAAAAAAAAATTGTCCTTTGTTAAAGGTGTATGAGATGAAGATTAGACAGGTTTTCTGCAAGTCAGTAATATACGCCGACGATAGTGTTACGTCCAGAAAAAAACAGTTCAGTTATAGTACTAACCCACAGGAAGAATCGTTTAAAAAGCACAAGGTAGATACCTATAATTTTCAGTGCATCGCAAGTCTGGTTTATACGTTTGTTATTACGTGCGACTGAAATGCTTCTGTGCGGTGCAGAAAAAGTCAATCGACACTTACGTTCGATCCTAGGCTCAAGCAAACACATTTGAAGACCATGTCTCGTACTGACAATATGTTGCTTTTCTAGAATACGATAGTCGTTTGTGGCCGAGATACAATTGTTCGGTGTAAACATATTTAAGACAGCCAACTTCGTGCAGCACGCGCCCGTGACAGTGATCCACTTGCTCTTCCAAGGTCGGTAGGTATTTTACGTATATCGCTCCTAGATTGAGCTGTACCGAGTCTCGCCGAGAAGTCCCAGGGTACTTCCCCGCAATCCTTAAAAAATGGAGGGTAAAAAAAAAAAAAAAAAAAAAACAAGTTTTGTGTATTTTGTGTCAGCTGTGCAGTCGCTGTTTTCTGTTGAAAATCGTTGCAAATGCGTGTTCGTTTATAAATTGATACCAAATTTGTAAAGTAATTATTTTAAGACATAATAAATAAGATTTATCTTGTAATGTGTCTAAGCGTCTACTTTTATGTATGCACTATTTAAACTCGCACTGTCACAACTACTTTCGTAGATCGATTGGCTAGGCAACGACTCTAATACAACGTCCACCGCATTGAAACCCACCTCCTCCAAATTATTTTCTGTGTGCTCACAAGAATGTTGTGTGTCTGCAGCAGCACGCGAGCGACACTACGACTCCCCAGCAACAAATGACAGACAACATATGCGTCGATCGTAAACAGTACGATCACATTTGGAAATGTAACTACGATATTAGTACCGAGCGAGGTGGCGCGACGGTAACACGTCTACCACGCACTCAGGAGGATCCGGATTCGATTCCTTGCTCCGGCCGTTCTGATCTCGGTTTTTTATGGTTTACCGAGATCGCTTCAGGGAAATACTGGGACGGTTACTTAAATGTCATGGCTGATTCCTCTAAAGTTCTTGTCCTCGTGTAAATTGGTCTGTAATAGTCTCTAATGCCTCATTGTCAACGAGACGCGCTGCCCACTTGATTCTACTTTATATAAGCAGGCTGGCGTAACTGAATCCGTTCAGAAGAAATCGACAGGCTCGAAAATAACTTTTGTGAACTCTTTCAATTCGGCGGCAGGGCCAGTGCTCTCATCAGCTGCCGCCTAGCTGGAGTTGCGGCAGGCAGGTAGGACAGGTCCGCTCTGCTGGCGACCCCTGCACGCGGGTGTGTCCCAACGGCCGCGGGGTTATTAATGGACTGTCGCTTCGGCAATCAGCGGCCGGGATCTGTCGCGGCGTCCTTCCAGCAGGGACGTCCCGCCAGCGAGCGCCCGTAACCACGGCCGCCTGCCACCTGCCGTCCTGAGATGCTGCTGCTCATTTCCAGCTGTGACCATCAACTGGACCACTGCGAGGCGATATAGTACTCTTGTTTCATACAACGTCAGTCAGTTCTGGCAGCTACTTGTGGCCAATTACTGTTCACTCCGGAGGAAATTGAGTGTTGGTAAAGTCACGAGCTGATTGACACTGTTATCCTGTGTCTGGGTGTGACGATAATATACAGGCTGTTGTCAAATTCCATGTCGATATTTTGGGGAAACAATCCTTACATGTAGAGGGACAGAAAATGTTATACGGACATAGGAGTTTCTGCACTACAGTTCGGAATACATTATGCTCGATTCATAGAGCTGGCTGAAACGTGTTACTGTAGGGCAGTCCTGCACATTGCACACTACTCCGCTATGTAACCAACCCATAAACAGTAGCAGTAACTGCTAAAACAGCAGCCCACGAGCTATGAATCGTGCGTCATGTACGCGAAATGTGGTGCAAAAACTGTGCGTTTTCGGACCTATACCCATATAATATTTTATGTTCCTCTACATGTGAGGATTGTTTCTCCATAATATCGACATGCAATTTGACAACACCCTTATAGCCTCTTAGACCAGTCTATTTGCAGCTGGTCCAGCTCTTAGGAACCTCGCTGGTGCACCAATATTACCAATAACATCAAGGTTTTGGCTGCTAGTCCAGCTGAGGCCTGTAGTGTGGACGAACGTCGTGTCTGGGTAGTTCCTGAGAAGTGGTTCGCTCTGGATCCCTTGGAGTGATTGTCCAGATGAAAACTAAGACGCGCGGTACTTAGTCGCCGCCTAGTAAGAGAACTAGTTACGAAGGCCTCGACCTCATCAATGTGAACTAGGGTAGGGTAAGTTGGTAACCACACCAATCCTACGCGACTAAAGAAGGTGTGTCTCTTTCGAATTTCAGCTGATTAGCAGCTATGCTATTGCTATGACCAATCAACCCAAGTAGGATATAACTTAATTATTATGGGCACTTCGACATGCTGGCCATTAGCAGTGGCCAGTCACCATACTGTGCTGTACGACGCGTCCTGTTATACCCTCTACAATCAGGTGAAGCTGGGTGTAACTTCTACGCTAATGTACGACTCCAGTAATATACCTGACTAGTTCGTAAAGACGCAGCATCAGTTAAAGTCCTGTTTCCAAAACCCGAGGACGCTTTGGACGTGTACATCGTTTACGCTACCTTATCCTTTATATCAAGCCAGCTTGCTACACCATACACAGTAGTCAATAAATAACACTTATTTAAAAATCAGGCAACGACAGCAAAGAAAAATCTGCGCACAGTTCTGCGTTGATAACTGATGCGCGAAAAACCCAGGAAATGAGCAAACTAAGAAAGGAAGAGTGAATTCCACTTTCTACCACAGGATCGAAAAAATGCGACGACGCGATTGTCCGTTTGAATTCAGTGCACGGTAAGTCAGCAAAGAGAGACAGAGAGAGAAAAAAAAATTAACAGCCCCGCGGAGAGAGAAATCCACGGAGTAGCAGCTACTCTTCGCAGCCAGCGAAGGGTATCGGTCGTCGAGTCTTCGACGAACGAGAGGGAAGAGTGTGAAAAGAAGGCGATAGAAAAACTGCCAACACGGTCCGGAGAAACTATGGAAGCAACTCTAGACCTATTAAAGGAGAAAAAAATTTCGTCGGAAAAAGGCCTGCACGTCGTTTGCCGTTTCGCGCAAACCACGTCTCCATTTATTTCTAATACACGCAACGCGCAGTAAAGTTGTAAAAAACTGGGGGAGGGCACTGGCTGTGTCGTGACGGTTACAGTCGTATTTATTCCGCAGATGAGTTTCAATTGTGACTAGTCCAAGTCACAGGGCTCCGACGGCTAACTCACAAGATTTATGATAAATTAACTGAATCATTTATAGCTATAATAATGTAACGACCTCTGACTTCACAATTGCCATAGTTTTAGTGAACGTTTTGCCAAATTAATTATTTTGGAATAAACTAAAACACTACATCTGTACGACAATTTTGATATGAGTCATACAGACTTTCCATCAAATGTTGGCAACACTGTTCTCTTTGTACATTGATGACGCCACGTTGATAGATTTGATTATGGGTCTAATTTAACGTTAACCCCCATGACCACTGCAGTTAATTTGAAATAAATGATTATCTGCCTAGCATTTTAAAATAATTTGGGCGTGAAAATGTTATAAATGTAGCTTTTTTTTTTTGTTTCTTATGACGCCTGATCTCTTCTTTTTATTGCGTTACTAGTACGGATGCTTATTGATATAGCTCACGTAATCTTAATACTCAGAGGAATCTTACATTGGTTACACGCGTAATTTTTAATTGAAAAAGGGATAATAAACCGGAAAACTGGCAATTTATCAATAACAACCCAAGTCTATTGCGTGTTTGTTGTAATTATTTATGTTAGAAGGACGTAGACGGCCAATACGTTTTGATGACCACGTTCCTGCCATTTGTACATGTCCACGCGTCTTTATAATAGACAATAAACTATAACCTTCATTTGAAATACTGACTACTTGAGGCACCACCACAACTAAAACCACACAACAGCGTCTCCACAAACAGATTAGGAAAGTACAATGCTCTACCCTATTTCAAGTCGTCCTCTGCCGTCTCCCACGAGTGTTTACTGTACAGACATAAATCCGTGTGGCAGACATAACAGAAAGGCGTCGTTTACTTTTGAGAAGTATACTTGAAAAAAAAAAAAAAAAAAAACGGAGGTCGAGCATTATTGAAATGGGCGTGGGACTGATGAAGGGTCGAAATAACACGCCCAACCACTGTATAGATGATTTTATTTTATGCGGTGAAACGGAACTTGACAACTTGCAGATCCAGAGAAGGTGGGCCACTGACTGCCTTAGCCCTCTGAAATTACAAACATTTATACAGCCTTTAAATTTCAATCATTGCATTTACATATTTGTTGCTAACATGACACATTTTACATCCTATTTATTTTTAATGTGAGTGAGTCTGCTTTAATGCCTCGCTCTTTCGTTTTGCAGTGGTTTTGAAAATACTTTTAAACACACATATCATAAACATCAAAACATCAAAAATTCATTTCGGCAGATTTAACACTTATGCATCGTCGTTTGTATCTGAATTTTTCTGTTGCAATACACCCACGAATTTTCAGATTTTTGCTCTTGAAATAGCACATATTTTGTTGACAAGATAAGCCAGAATGAAGGAAAATATTTTTTTTAGCAAACGGTACATTATATAAAAAAAAAACGCCCTGGCAAAATTGTGTACCGTATGACTGTACAGAGTCTCAAAATTTTTTTAAAGCATTTGGTTAAAAAATACTCGAGTTATTTGCAATTGTTTGAAATAAATGAAAGATCATGACCTTAACAGTTCCCACATTCCTTCCTTTTTTTAGCTTTCCACTGTGCCTTGTTAACGACATTACTACTAGTGACTGTACTAATAAGATTTTACTCACCAAACCTACCCCTCTCATCACAAGAAAAATGTATGGTTTACGTCCTTGTTTTGGGTTACGATAACTTTATAGTTCCAATGGGCACAGAGAACCAGATGGACCACTCGTAACGTTATGACATTACTCCAAACATAGGCTATATTTGACTTGACCGACTTTGACTCGGTAGGATTCCAGTAAATTTGATGTCAGAAATTTCAGAAATATTCCAACGCACACAAACATTCCCTAACAATCACAGTATGGGATGGGATGAATCGCGAGACGCCGTGCTGCTAGCAGGGCATGCAGAGCATGGTTAATTCGCGTTCCCTTGGTTTTAACTCTTATTGAGTGGCAAAAGGTAATGGAAGATTGAGGACTGGCACTCATCATCATACCATGTACAGGAGCGTTCTCGTGCAACGCATCACTCGCTATAGCGACACAATGAAATCGAAATCAATCGTTCACATGAAATTAAATGGCGGACATATAATTGTTCTACTGTACGTTTTTGTTGTGAAGCAATTTCCCGACATGCTGGAACAAGATTGTTGATATAAAATTCTTCGTTCTGAGTACGGCTATTTATGTATTACACTAACACACACATACACACACACATATATATATTAGTAAAACGATGCATGTTTACAGCTAAACAGGGCACTGTAAATATAGAATGCGTACTGTTGTTTTACTATGTAAAATCGGGTTAATTTGAGTGTGCACCAAACAAAATCCTCGTTTCAACTGACCCGATACAAATGAGACCATGCACCAAACTCACTCTCCTCCTATTATGCACTTGGGTTTTTTTGTTTTGTTTTGTTTTTGCGATAAACATTCCTCTACTGCGACGAAACCACAAACAAATTTAGATTATCTAACAAATAAAAATACACGCCAAAATAATTCCTTCGTGGTAGAACTATTGCTGCACTTCTCTGTCACACCGATCACTTAAAAAAATCAATTATTAAACACGTCGACGTATGCTGCGAACAAAAAATGAAAGCGTTCGTAACTTCTGTACTAGTAACTCAAGTTCTCATTTTGAAAATTTTAATTACCATATCTGAACCGAAGTAAAATTAATTTTCTGTACGAGGAATACAACGAAAGAATATAAATTTAATTTGTTTGTCCTCTGTTTTCATTTGTAAGATAAAAACTATAAGTTTCAATAAGATAATTATTTTAAAACGTAGTACATAGTGCGCACGTTTTCGTACGTCATGTCAAAGTCAGGAAGTAAACAACACGTTCGGAAGGTCACGTACGTGTAATTGTAACGTTGGTACGTAGAAAAATCCCATCTCACAGCTGTACCTTTCGAACTATAACGTATATGCTGGGAGTGAATGGCCTGGACAGGCAGCGATAAGTATTCAATTTGCAGTGGCAAATATATTTGAAGAGAAGTATTACACATTTCCATTTGTTAACGTCCTCTGAATAACTACCAATCAGGACCGATTCGAATCAATAACCAATGGCGCAAACATTTTACAAAGCTGTAAATAAGCAATATATCAAGCGTTACGGACTAAGGTTAATGTGCTCACAAGATTACTGTGTCGACAGGATGTATTTCCCCATGGCTTAACTACCAACTGTTTAAATGTCACAATATAATCTACTGTCTTACGTACATCAGTAAGGAGGACTGAAACAACATACATAAGAACTCGGGCTGTGACGAATGCGACATTAATTATAGTATTCGGAGACTTAAATGAGGATTAAGTCATTACGTTTCTGTAGCGTCGATGTACAGGATGTTTATGAAATACTTTTACATACTTCAGTGAGTGGATTCCTTACATCCAAACAAGAAAAATGCCCACATAAACATAGGTCCAGTAATCCTTGGTTTTTGAGTTGTAAATGAAAATGTAGTGCAGTGTGTTGCAAAGTAACCGGTAGTAAAATTAATGTTATCACGACACGGTAGTAAAATTAATGTTATCACTACAAGTTCGCTGATGCCCTCATTTATATCATCTATGGCGGATGTGGGAGTATTTGACAGGGTGCGATAGCGCATGATCCGACGTCTTCATGCATGTGAAAAAACAAAGAACGGCAAAAAAAAAAAAAAAGGGATATCATTTCTAACGTTTACTGTTAATTTCTGATATTAGCATCAGTGAAACTGTCAAACTCAAAAATTCACGATGAATGTTCGAAATGACATCCCCATGGTTCCATATAAAGATGCACACGTTGGATAATACACTGCCACACCCTGTCAAATACACCCACATCCAACATAGATGATACAAATGAGGGCATCAACAAACTTGTAACGATAACATAATTCAATTACCTAACAAAATTCATTTTACTGCTTGTTATCTACCGACACATTAAACTAAACCTTCAATAATAACTCTGAAACCAAGGATTTTCAGACCTATTACTTATTTTCTTGTTATGGCGTAAGGAACCCAACCTCGAAGTGTAAGAGTATTTCTGAAACTTCCTGTATACTCTTGAGGCCCGATCCTATATATTTTAGAGGATTAGCTTGAGTTGATTTAGAGACAGTTTCGTTTACGAGGATAGCACATTTGGCGAGTTCTCAAAAGCAACCTCTAATTTCTAACTCAAATGCAGCTTAGAGTACCTGCGATTAGCAACAGACTAGTTATCCCGTTAGATAACACACACGTTGACGTTACAATGTGATAAGGAACCGAGCTCCTAGTACATCTTAGAGGCAAGCAGATGTAAGGTAACGCCTAGAAAACAAGAAAGGTAGGCATCAGGCATCACATTTTGAACTTATTGGCAAGCATTAACCTTATGAAAGTAGACTCCAATAATGAACCGAATTCTAAATAATGAGTCTTTCAACATTACATAGCACAGCTACTGAATTCAAAACACTGAAAACTGTTATACATTTTTCTGACGTATAAGAAACAGTTCATCGCTAGTGCTACTCGGAGTGGGTTCTGCATTGGTTAAAAACGAATATCCTGCATTAAAAATAACAAACAAGAAAAATATTGAGATATTATTCTTAAATGTACAGCAAATCGTAAAAATATTTAATAGACATAAATATTAATCACAATTCATGTTTCAGCATTTTTACAAGAACATACTCTACTTCTCTTGCAAAATCTAAGATTCTCCAAATAAACGTACGTGATTTTAACACTTCAAAATCATAAGTACTTCTAACCTGCAGAAGTAACTATTCAAAACAACACCTCTGCGGTTGTTTAAATTTCCGATGTTTAGGTTACAACACAGCAAAAGAATGCAATAAAAATTATGATTACAGTCTAAGTTGGTGGTAACTTACAAATAACCTAAGCACACTCAAAACAGTTTCAATTTCTGCACGACCCAGAAATTTTTTTCCAAGAGGAATAAATACGCTGCTGGTTTATTAATATGTGAGAAATACGTTTCAACACACAACAAGACTAACGTGTATAGGCCTACTACATTAAGTTAAGATCAAATCTTCCAACCTCGCGTACCAACCATACAGACGTTAAATTATTTTTAAGGATGGACAGCGTTGACATCTGTTGATATTGCTAAACTCTTGGCCACATTGACTGCGACAGGTAATAAATAGTCCATTAATTTTTGTTATGGGCATCTGCCAGAGCAATGCGTCAGATATAATATGTTTACAGATAACAGAACCTGTTAGGACACGCCAATGAATAATAAATTCGTGGTCACCACAAACAATTCTAAACCTATAAAAATGTTGGTGCGCAATACACGAACCGCAGTTTAGCAATACACCCACTTAATGCCAACGAACTAATCGAAGATTCCTAACAAAAGGAACCCTAAAACGCCATTCACATCAACTACGTATCTGGAAATCAAAAACACGCGTAAACGACCTTGGATTCGTAGGTCGTTACCCACCGTGCAATTCGAAGAGTACTATCTGTATGTAGTCTAGGCCTTTACTATGTAACACCGTGAGACGTTATATTAAGGTGGCCGCCTGCCCAGACCGCCGACTAGTGTGCGGAGCTTCGGCCGTTACGAGATTACTCGAAAACTTCTCATCGTACATGAGTGATGCCTGCTTAGGAATAGTACTGAAAGAACGTTACACGTGTGTATACCCATTTCAAGTTCACCACTACTTATTAAAGCATATTTTCTAGCGGGCGAAAATGGTACTTTATGCAGTCTTATATTGGTATATAAATGTTGGCGCAGAATATTTTGAAAGATACAGATGTGTCCAGTACACGCTTGTCTTTGATAACACGTTATAAAATAACAGGGTCGTCACTCAAAGTCTCATATAGTTGAGTTGTCGGCGCGGAGATAGCACGCCAGTTCAGAGACTTGCGCCAAGAGGCTAGTGTGAAACGTGATGCGCGCGCTGTGTCGTCCTTATAGCATCCGCATTTCTAGGTTTCAAATGCACAAAATACGTTCACCCAGACGGCTACCGTAAGAAGAGTCGCTCGTAACAAGTTAACTGCAAAATCAATACTTTTTAGTCTTTCCGTAGCTACGTAAATAATTGCTTTGGGGAAACGCTCTCATCCAGAAAAAAACTTGACTAACAGACGCCACGTTTTACGTTAGTCGCTTGGCATTGAAGATTTAAAAACAACTACTACGGTTAAAAATGGAATTTTTATGACTTACACTGTAAGTACCTTTAAGGCCATGCTTGGTCCTTTTTATACATAGGTTCAAAAATCGGATAATTTTGGACAGAATGCTTTGAAAGACTTATCGATAGAGCAACGATTTTATGGCGAAAAGATTTTTGCAACATTTGGTTTCGATGCGTCATGTGCAAACCTGCAGCTCTGCTACATCGTCTGTAGTTGGATGATTTTACTCTCACTGGCCTTGGCAAATTATAGACGTACAGACTCACAATAATCTTATTCTGATTGGTGCAGTCAAATGAGAAATGTGTCTGAACAAAGACATGCTGCCAATAACCTTGAAACAGAACTGCCGATGTGCACGAGAGACACTGAAACAAAGTGGGGCAAAAATCTTTTCGCGACAAAATCGTGGCCCTACTTATCGACAGTGTGCAGTCAAATGTTTGTAAGATTAAAAAATGCGCAATCCGTCGTCAAAAAGAATACATTTTGATTGATTTCAAAGATACAGATGTGACACTTGATGACTTCAGTAGCAAGATAAAGGTCAGTCACAGGATTTGTAAGAGGTCAAACGAAGACTATGTAAATGTAGTACTAGAGTGTACTTATGGCATAAGAAATACGATGATTAAGCAGGAAAGAATGTATATTGGGTTTCATTCCTGTAATGTGAGAGACTACCTAGTGTCAACAAGGTGCTACAAGTGCCAAAGATATGGTCACCTTGCTGCAAAGTGTAGTTCAGAGCAGTGTTGCTCACAATGTGGTAAAGAAGGGCACAAATTTGCAGATTGCCCGAATAAAATTTGTAACAGTTACACAAGAAAAATCAGTTTCCGTACCACACTACATCACGTCTCACGTGCGAGGTTCACTAAATCTTAAGATAAAAAAGTACAGCAATAACAGCAAAAACTTATTACTAATTTGTAGGAACCGATAGTTTTTGCGACAAATATTTTCAAGCACTTTGTTTCAATGCTCTTGTTTTCATATCTGCAGCCTCGTGGTTACTGGCCGCGTTTCTTTGTGTAGATGCGTAACTTATTTGACTCTGCCAATCAGAACAAGATTACTGCGACAACACACGACTGTGATTAGCAGGTAGAACTCTAAGACGCTGACAGTAAAAAAAAACTTCCAATCATTGACCACGAGGCAGAACTGCACATATGAACGTAAGGCAATCACACAAGCAAGTGCAAAAATATTTTCGTGAAAACCGGTCCCAAACTAAATTTACGCGTTGGTGGACTACAACCTACGCGTTTGGGACGTGGAAGACTGGCTCCAAGGCCGAGTCTTGCCAGCTCACCACTAACCGGCGGGAACTCAACTGGCGTCTGTGTTCCCTCGACACCATCGTCGGGAGGACGGGCAGAGAAGACGTCGGTGTTGCCTCGCCGGGAGAGCTAGTACGTACGCACGCACGCATGCAGGGGCGAGGCACGGGAAGCGGCGGGCGAAGCGGAATCGCGCGCCCAATCACGGCGATACGCCGTCATGGCCCAGCGGCCCGGTCCTTTTGCCTCTCCGGTTTCGTCCCATTAACCATTTCTTCACGGTCCCCCGGGCGCGGGAGGAGGGGCGGGGAGGTCACGTGCCCGCGACGCCCCGTCACGTGGTGCGCGTCCCGGCGGAGAGGCTCGCTGCTTGCCGCGTACGAACTGTACGTCCTCGTGGAGGCCACGTACCTAGATCCAGCCTGCACTGGCGACCTTGGCTACACGTAACGCGACGAGCACCATATAAGTTTCCAGGATATTGTACCTGAAGCTATTTACCGTATGTGAGGCCTGAAAACCGGAGAAGGATAAGGGCGGCTCTGACCATACCGTCTACAACCGCGTCGAATCAATACGCGGAGCTCTAGTCAGTTACGCTGTGTATTTCTAATAACCTTCTTTTCTATAGGACACTAAAGCGGTGACCCCCCCCCCCCTTTTTTTTTAAGTATGGCGTAATGTTCGAACAAATGCTCTAGCAAAGAGCACAGGCATAAGCGGCCGTTATCTGCATTATCTTGGCTTCTGGGTGTGAGCCACGTTGGATCGCCGCCGATGACGGGCACGTTTCTTCGAGTTATTCCCGTTATTCCTGTCCGTGCAGTCCACCGTTGCTCCATACTCACCTCATTTCATCTTCACCAGCGCTGCAAACCTCTTTACTAAAGTTCTTATCAAGGTAGGCTGCGTGTGTGTACGAGAGGCGCAAAGTCAATGGTGCTCTAAAGGTGCCGCCGGCCGGCGTACGTAAGACAGTACCACCTATTCGCGTAAAATATGCAACTGGCGCGCAGAGCTTTATGTATTAGCATTCATTTTCCTATGGCACCTAAGCGGGTACCATATAGTTATGCATATAAAATTTATGGTTCAAATTTGAACGTCTATTTATATTAATGCATTTTTCGAATTAGGTTCGAACTTTCCTAAATACGGCAGTTTGAAAAATCCTTTTTTTTTATTATTTTTTTTATTATTTCAATAGGCCTGAAAATCTTGTTTCTAATATACGATTCTTATTTTAAACTGATAGGAACATCGTTTGAAGTGAGTGATATTCTCGTTGCACAAATGTAATGCGTGTCAAAACGTTTGCTCAAAAATGAATTAGTAACAACTTGCTGCAATGTGCAGGCAGATAGAAAGGAACCATTAGTGCTGTCCTAATCCCGTCACTTCACTCCAAATGTCAGTTAGTTACAATAAAGATTAAAATATTTCCTTGTAAGCAGTTAAAAGAGTATTTTTAAATATAACGTGGTCTAGTAGCATTGCTAAGTTTTATAATAACTAATGTACTTTTACAAAATATACAGCCAGACTTTAGAGACTAACGTTCCGTAATTTTCTGCATTTGACTCGCGGAAAAAGGATAGCGATAAGGTCCAGACTGCCACGCTCGACGAAATGGTGCGCTGAACTGGCGTACAGTGTTTAATAAATGTTCTTTTCTTAAGGGAGTGTTGACCCTACAATTTTATATGTTGGTAACATGTAGTACAGGCAGACTCTGACTTCTAGCACTGTATTCAGGTGGTACTCTTTTAAGTGGACCGGAGTGACGTATACTTAGGAATAGAATTTGAAGAATGTTTCCCCAAATTGTATGCCCATTTCAAGTTCACCACTTGTCATTAAAGAATATTTTTTAGCGGCTGAAATTTCGAATATGGGAGTTTTGCGGTGTTTTTTAGGTATATAAATCTTGACGCCGAATATTTTATATGATATGGGCGTGTACTATACACCTTCAATTTTATTAAGCTTAATACGTCACAAAATGGCAGATCACCCCTGGAATTGTCATACAGGCGCGTTATCGGCGAGAAAACCGTACACCAGTTCAGTGACTTGCGTCTAGAGGCTAGGGCGGGGCGTGATGCGCTCGCTGTCTCGTCCTTACAGCTTCCGCACTTCCCGGCCTTGAACACGCAAAATACGTCCACCCAGACAACCATCGAGGACGTGGTACATAATTCAACGCTAAAAGCATTAATCTATAACTGTAGGTTTCTTGAAGCCAATTCGCGAAAATTAAACAGTAGCAATCCTAGACAATCGTATTAGCCAACGTTTTAAACAAAATTGTTTCCACTGTTACGAACTTCTGAGGCACAATCTCTGACGCCGGAACCTTGTGCATTTAACTACGGCGCAAGAAATCACGCGTAACTAATAAGTAATTCTGGATAAATATTTACACAGTTGGCACATACCATTCTCTTGGATTGTCATTGGGAATTTTATCCATATTGGCTTCGAAAAAAGCGTAGAAATCAAATTTTGATTTAATCATTTATTTATATATCACACACTCTTAATAGTTTAGATTCATAAGACACTCCGTTCCACCACAGCGTCAAGACAGCGTCTGTGCTCGTGACGTGGAGACTAGCCGGAGGTCTGGTGCGAAACATCACAGGTATAGATAGGTAGGGTCCGGTAGTTTTCGCGAAAAGATTTTTGTCCCACTTTGTCTCAGTGTCTTACGTGTACACCTGCAGCTCAACTTCATGATTATTGGCAGAGTGTTTTTGTGCATATTCATTATTCATTTGACTGTGTCAATTGGATAACTGTGACACAACACGTCTGTGATTAGCGAGTTTAACCCCCAGACGTTATATGTTGAGGCATCCTATCACTGACCACAAATCAGAGATGTAGGTGCGCACGTAAGGCATTGAAACAAAGTGGTGCAAGATTACTTTCGCGAAAACTACCGGGCCCCAGGCATAGGCTGTTCCAGATATAGTGAGCACAAAAAAAAGTTCTTTCTTGTGCTTCAGATGCTAACTATTAGATAAAGCCAAATCTATACACTTTGATTATAAAATAAATACTGTGTGAAGAAGGTACCAGAGGGTTAGGATATCGTCCCTTGGCAGGCAAAAGGGCTAACGTAACATTTTACAAACTTTTGAGTAGAAAGATAAAACTGCTAAGAAATTCAATTAAAAACAAATTCCAGAAACTAATAGTTAATATTGCAGTTGTAGAATTCCAGGCCACTATGCTGTCTTTGGTTTCTCTCAGTATATTGGTTTGTGAACTAATATTAAAAATTGAGGCGTTAGCAATTTTGCCAATCTAAGAATGCAGACTTGACAGCTAGGTCCGCCGATAAAAGTGCATAACATGCCTTTGTCAGCGCCTGTTGAACGTTGCGGTGTTGCCACACCTTGCAGTAATAGTCGAGACATAATCAACTGGGAACTGTGCAATCGAATTTTTCCGTCGAATTACAAACTGAGTCACACGCTCCACTGCTTATACTGTACTGTTTACAAAAATATTGTAAAATTTAGTATAAATTGCGAACAACTACATAATTGCAGCAATATCATTGCATGTACGAACTATTTTTTGTGTTCGGCAACAAAGTCCCCAAAATATTTTTCGTAAACATATAAGAAATTTCGCACAATATAACACGGCACCAGAGATGATCATGTTTAGTATCGAACAGCTTGTTAATAAACATAACCTTCATTCGTTTTATGAGCTGTCAAGATAATTTTACAACGTCGGAGATTTACAACGGCCTTCATGGAGTGCCACACTGAATAACGTTGTGAAAAAAAATGTAAAACAAAGGAATAAAATAAATGATAGGGAAAAACCTTTCCATGAAATATTCACACGAATTTATTAAAGTTGCAAATTTCGTAGAAGCATCGAAGAACTAAGACAATAACGCCAATAGTGCCACAATATTCTTTAAAGATTTGACAACAATCCAGAATTTTTATACACAAACGGACACTAATGTCGTTACACTTGTCAAAATGTTTTTGTTAAGAGAGTATTAAGTTTCTATTAACATATATTTACTTCTATATCATTACTTTCCCCATTCAAAACAGCGCGAACATTTTGGAGTACACGACTGCTAAAAAAACCTTCTCAATATCAAGATTAAGATACACAATAATAACAGACCAAAACATGATTTCATTTACAAGGTGAAAAGAAAGTCTGGCAATATGATTTTGGTAATTTATATACATAATATGGCATGTTTCTCCCTTGGGTAAGTCAAGGTAACCGAGTGTTTTCTATTCCACAGTAAGAAACGTGGTGATAAACCCTAGCAGCCTGCATCATACGATGTAATTTACTGATTCCGCAAGTAAATTCACAAGTGAACAAATAACACCCGCCACAATGTACAAACAATACTTGCTAACACGTCGTGATCATACGGATATGGCAGAGGCCAACCATACGCACGTCCTTACCACTGTACCAACAGTAATACTAGTATAAACAAAAAACACGAAGTTCTGTGATCTTTGAAAGATTTTCTTCTGCGCAGTTCTACAAACCCGTGAATTACAAACGATCTATGTTCTCGTGTGCAGATTTTCTCTTCTTATTTACGTCGTTTTTCTTATGGGTTGGTTGGTCGTTCTCAAATTCGCTTGTCTTCGTAGTGCATAAGGCATATTCTACAATGGGAGGAAAACGCAACAAACATGACAAACGAAACAAGACGTTACGGCATTTCGGAGCGTGAAATTTGCCTCTTCCTCCGAGGCAGAAACAGTTGATGCAGAATGGTCATTTCACTGACAAGGCTGTCTGTATATTCTTGATTGGTGTTAATCTACTACTGTCCTCATTTTCGAAACATTCACAGCACAGTTTTCGTTTTTTAAATCACTTCTTTCCATACACTATTTTGGCATTACCACGCATTTACGAATTACACTGCACTACACAGGGGAAAAATTACTTTTACTAAAAAATTTATGCACGTTTACAAAACTATTGTAAAATTTACAGGAAATGTTTGGAAGTATACAAATACGTCCGTATATTTACAAACATTAATGAACATTTACAAACAATTTTTGTATATTTACAATTAAATTCTTGTACATTTTACAATTGTTTGAAGTGACACAACCCAAAAACTTTGGCACCCAGTTTCCAATATTTTTTTGTACGAGTCATACCATCAAAGGTTATTATGTTTCATATCGAAAAATCCATACAAATGTATCCCAATAGTCCCCTCATGTATTTGGAAAATTCAGACTACTTAAATATAACCTGCGACAATATTTTTGTGGTGCCTGGACTGATAATAGTTGTGATACATTAGTTTACAAGTTTTTTTCTTGCAAAAGTAAGATTTTTTTTTACTGTGTAATCGTATGGTATGGTATTTCACATGGACATATACATACACTATAATTCATAAATAATTTTATGAACATTTTAAACATTATTTTATGCATCATACATTCTTTTAAGAGTCCTTGTCACTCATCATACTCAATTTTTTTTCACTCATTTGATAAAATTTATAAAAGATTTACTCGAAAATATAACACAGGCTTAGAGATAAAATTGTACATTGTTATATGAAATCCATAATGACATTTACTAACAATTATATGTACAAATATAAACGTAAAATGTAACGCTCCATAATAAGGCACAGACTCCTCAGTTAAGTTCACTGCGCTTAGAGGCGATGAGGTAAGAGACGAGCGAGTAAGAGTCGGCCTTACAGCTCCTGCTCTTCCAGGACACGGTCGTGCTCGCTGTAGATCAAAAGCATTAGTATTACAACTGAGAGTCGACGGCTAAAAATACTAAATACTGATTATATGATTTTTCTATACGTTGTTTGCAACAAAATAAGCACTATTGAAGCTCATCTTGTCCGGAATAATAATTAAAATATATTATTTATTGCTGCCTCAGACGTTAACTTTCGATTATGATACAATCAATACGCTGTTGTTATTACTTAGATTGCTCTGTTTACATTTAAAATAGGCAGGAGCACATAAACTATCGGAACAGGAAAAATTCACAAGTGTTCCAAAATTGCTCAGTGCTTCCCGAACCACGTATTCTGTACCGTAAGCATACCGAGCGTGGAAAACCTACTACAAATTCAATGTATGCCATTTTTCACTATTTATCCCTCTCAAGGACAGTCTATAGACCGAAAGTCAAAACGTACGCCTAACAGTATTCTTGTATTTCACAATTGCTGGACAAGAAACTGTATTTACTGTACAGCGCAAACACTGATTTTTACAGACGTATCGTTACTAAATATAGATGGTTCTGGATGGAGTGAGGACTTTCGAAATCCTAGTCACATTCGCTCTTTCAGATAATTTATAGTTTTCACTCACTTATTAACATAACCAAATCGTTGTAAGTAATAACCAAAGTTTATAGATTGTACTGTACTCAAAAGTTAACATCACAGGTCACAATAAAAAATATTTTAAAGTTATTATCCTAGACAAAATGAACTTCAAAAATGCTCACTTTATCGCGAACCGCCTATACGTCAGTGTATTGAAGACTCGCCAGTGACGGCGGCATTTGTTTCGCCCAGTCACCGTCGCCGCAGAGGCCTGTACGACTAAGTACCGCGTGCCTGTGTTGCCTATACAGCGAGGGGCTTGCACTGCAGTGGCCGGGGCAGGCCGAGCTTCGTCACCTGTCGATAATGGCCGCCAGTGTTGTCGGCCGGGCGCAGATGTCCGCCACATAATGGAACTGCAATTGTGGTAAACCTCCATACACCCTACTCTACAACAACCACTTCACTGTTCAACCCCTCCGTCGCCGCGCATAGTACCATTAGGGGCGCAACCTACTTAGAAACCCTGGCGGAAACAACAATGGGGATTGACACGTTGAATTATGTTGTGGGACTATTTGTCACTTTCGACGATTTTCTGCATTGAACTTCAAAAAATATTAGTAGCCTAAAGTAAGAAATTATAATTTATTGGTTTGTAGACATACGCCATTGCTATTGTTTTGCTGATCAAACTTATGTTGAATGACAAAGAAAAACTAGCAATCCCACAGGAATTGTCAGTTTTTTATTATTTATTTATAAAAACAATAGGAAATATTGTAAAAACAAAGAACAGTGGACAACAAACAAAAGACAAGCGACAATTCAACACACGTTAAAAACAACTAAAAAATGAAACGTTTCAGGAATTTCGATCTATTCCCGTCTTCAGGCTGAAAACTGACAGAATTCCTCTCGGATTGCTTTTTTCTTTTTTGTTTGTTTTGTTTTTCATTTTTATGTTAGTTTTTTGCTCTTATTGTACTTTATCATTCAACACAAGTTTGATCAGCAAAATATGCACAATGACGTACGTCCACAAACCAATAAATTCTAATTGTGAACTCCCACTGCAACACACATTTAAATAAATAAATAAAGAAAACAGCACAATGAGTGTTAGAGTGTTATATTCGGCACGGAAAGATTTGTTTATAGTTCTTACGTATTGAAGGAAAAAAAAATACTTTAAAAGATTCTGTATCGATGCGGACAGAATCGAAATAAAGTGAAGAAATTTTGGCGCCGGAATGCCGGGGCGGGGGAAACGGTAGATCTCACGAGAAAATTCACCGACCAGCGGCATATGCCGGCATTATTCCCACATAAGATCCGAACACCAACCCAACGGGAATCGAACCCGGATAGCTTTGATGGGAGGCGAGTGCTCTAGCCACTGGTCCAGCCGAGGTCCCTGAACCTCACCGAGATGAGCAATCAAGTCAGTGGTAACATACATGTAGTTTAGACAAATACCAGCCATATGTAATACAATTCAACATGTAATTACGTACCCGTGCTTCCACCAGGAATTCATTCTCTACTGTACGTGCCATACAAGGATATTTGTCTGAATTTTCAGCCCGACAAGGCAAATATTTCACCTTCCTAGGCGTTACCAACTTGTCTTGCCGCTACTAACTAATTTTTTATTAGTAACAACATTCGGAGGAAGCAAGCCATTTTTTCCCCTGCGGATGGTCACAGATAAATGAGTAGGCCAAATTAAAATAAGTTTAATTATTCCAAAAATTTCAGTCGGCCAACTGGTGGAGCTTCACCACCAGACCCATGAACACATTGCATATTTATAAATGAAGGGCTTATTTTAATAGTGGTACAGCTCCAATTTTGTAAAATAAGGAGTTGCATCCACCATCGTGTTAAGAAATATTAATTATACCGTATTTCAAAAGTAGTACTTTTCCACGCTGTGAACTTCATTATTTCACCTATCTCGAAAACCAAAATTTTCGACACTGAATTATGTTCAAGTTTCTGTATCTAAAAATTAACTAAATTGGAGTTGTACCTCTATTAAAATAAGCCCTTCAAATAATCATGGCGAGGAACGAGGGTGACTAGCTTATTCAGGAGATACGAATGCCTAAACTAACAACTTATAGGTTCGCCTCCCCAAAGTTTCCAAACGGAGCAATGTAATATAAAATATCTTGCACAAAATAAGACACACATTTTATATTCTCCATACGACTGTAGAACACAACAGCTTTCTCTTGATATTAATAATCAAGTTCGCCGCCGGGGTGAACGAATTTTGCGCGTTCGAAGCCTAGGAGCGCGAAAGCGGTAAGGACGACACAGCACGCGCATCACGTGTTTCCCTAGCCTTTATGCGCAAGTCACTGAACTGGCGTACAGTCTTCTCGCCGACAACTTGCCTCTATGAGACAGTCAGTGGTGACCCTAACATGTTATGACGTAATATTAAACAGAATGAAGTATTGCACACGCCTATACCTTTTAAAAGATTCTTCGCCAAGATTTCCATAGCTAAAATGACCGTAAAAATACCAAATTTCGCCATTTTCGGCATGATGAAAGTAAACTTTAGATATAAATGGAGGATCTAAGCTGATATCACTCACGTTGAGCTGTTTTCGAATATACGTCTTAAATCGGGCGAAGATCTACACACCGCTAGGCGGTCTGAGCACATGGTAACCTTCAGATAATTTAAGTGCAAACATTGTATTTATATCGTGATACATTTATGATATTTTGATAAAAAAAAACTGCCGTATACCTCATTGTTGGCCAACATTGCGTCGTTAAACGTCATTAGAGACGGTGACGCATAACTTGGTACAATGACAGGAGCCAGAAGAGGAGTCGGCCATGGCTTCTGTCTAGGAACCATCCCAGCATTCGCCTGGAGCGATTTCGGAAAACCATGAAAAACCGAAATTAGGATGGCCGGAGCAGGGGATCGAACCCGGGTCCTCCCGAAAGAGAGTCCAACGTGTTACCGTTGCACCACCTCGCTCGGTTGAATATGAAGTAAACGTCTGTTCTAAGCGTGAGTGAGTGAGAGATTTTGGTCAGCGCTTAACATCGAGGTCTTCAGCGCCTGTGAGGGGTGACATGAGGTGAGCGTGGAACAGCGCCGGAATGAAAGGGCGGGGGAGAAAAAACCCGCCGACCAACGGCATCGTCCGGCACGATTCCCACATGCGAAAATCCTGGGTCCGACCCCGCCGGGAATCGAACCCGGATCGCCTTGGCGAGAGGCGAATGGTCTGACCATTCGGCCACCGCGGGCCCTCCGTTCTAAGAATAAACTACAGTAAAATTATGTACTGCGACCAATAGGTCAAACGTCGAGTGCACTAGTAATTCGTTCAAAGAGGAAATAGCCTGCACGTATGGACCACACGATAACAACAAAAAGACTAGGCAGGCGGTCGACGGGAACTGCTGCCGACCACGGACCTCACGGCAGGAGGCGATGCGAGGTCAGGACGGAACCGCTGGGCCGACGCTACCTCGTTCGAATTTGAGTACGACGTGATCGTCCCTTCCCCTCGATCAAACCACCGGCAGGCTTCCTCATTCCCGACGACCGCGGTGGACTCTTCCGTAATCGAGTTGAGAATAGCGGCCGCCGGCCGTCCCTTTCATCGGGTCTCGGCCAACCAATTACCATCCAACTCCACGACACGGATCCAATACTGTGCACGGTTCATTTTGGTCGGCGGCGACTCGGCAGATTGCCCGCGAGTGTCTTATTACTGAAATACGACCGCATATTGGTGACTCGACCGGTTTCTGATCACGGTCGATGCAAGTCTGCCACGAACCGTTACTCGACACCCACACGTTTTAACCGTGGAACACAATTTAAAATTCCGCGCCTCGCTTCTCCGCGAGAAGCGTAACGGAGCTCCAATTATACACCTGCTCTCAAGTTTTAATATTCAACGAACGCAGTCAAATGTATTCATTCATGTCTCTGTGCATCGTAGTATGGAGATGTCAGCCACTGGATGACAGAGAATCGTCTGTATTCGCACACGCAAGGACGTCATTTTCATATACGATAAGGCCACCGAACATCTGGCATTGCTCAATTTTCATTAACACACAGTCGTTACGAAATCATAAATGTTCAATCAGGCAACTAATGGTAAAACAATTAAGATAAAGATACAGGAATGAAATAATTAAATTTAAATTTAAGCACAAGTTAGAATTCAAACGATTGTAAGTTAGTGCCACGTTCGCAATCAGATCGGTAATTAGACTAATATGACCCCTTCTGGAAGGCACTGGAGCCCAAAGACGTGCGCAAGGCAGATGCCACAGGTGCTTTGGCACCACGATTAGGATATTATAGTTGGCATGATTTCGTTTATTTCACCAGCATAAAAGTTACAAATAATGTTTTAAGTTACGTACAGCATTTCCAAAAAGACGGCCCTTTAATTCAGAATCTTATGTTAATCACATTTCCCAAAGGTTTTTAAAATGTCTTATTTCGGAATAAGGTCGACCTTAAAGCGCGCATCAAATGCCGCGTCGCCTCAACGGGCCAAGCGCTGAACTAGCGTGCAAGGTTTCAGTCGAAAGGATTTTACTGTGGGATATTAAGGCCGCTGGACCCGTAAAATTTAATTTTTTTTATATTTGTACCAAACACCGTTCAACTTTTGCACATCTGATAACACGTCATTTCCCCAAATAAAAAAAATTATACGCATTTCATGACATGTTTGACAAAAGTTAGTTTTCAATATTTCAGTAGTAGCCAAATGTCAAAGTTATGTAAACATTTACTAATTTTCATCAATTTTTAAAAAATACAAAAATATATAGCTTTGTGTTTACAAAAGGGTCTTGAAGTAGTTCACATCATTAAGTATCGATATGAATTATCTTTATTTTGCAAGTTAATTATTTTTTATTATTTTGGCTACACCGCAACTACCATTTTGTTTCTTTGATAGGTGATTATGCTGAAACTATGGGCCCAATTTTTTTTATTCGGGGAAATGACATGTTATCTGATGTGTAAAAGTTGAACAGTGTTTGGCACAAAAAATTTTGAATTTTTACGGGGTCCAACGTCCTTAAGCGGTGATCATACAATTTTATTGGTGGAAAATCTGCAACTAAGTTCAGTGCAGGTCGCAACCTGAGTTTCATATACGTACGGTTAGCACATTTTGAAGTACGTAAGTCTGAAAAGGCCGTTTTTAGCCATGTTGGAGGGCTTAGAAACAGCCTTTTTAATGAGCGTGGCGTCTTAACAACGAGGTTCCGACCTTGTCTGAAGAGTGTTTTCTTTTCGTACGTTGGCACAATGGACACACGTGGAATATTTTCGTAGAAAAAAACCTGTTTACAAACACTCTGCAACGCATCTGAAGCGTGAGGTAGGCGGCCGCCTTAAATGAATTTTCTAACAATCTTGTATGGAAATATATACTACACCCCAAAATGTATTTAATTATTTTAAATATACTAATCTATTAGGCGTAGTGGATTATTATATGCTGAAGAAATTGTTTTGTTATTCCTACTGTAAAGTTACATTGTCGTGATATCAATAATATTACTTTTTACTCTTCTATTTGTGTATGTTTTACAGGATCTGGCATCACCACTAGTCACGTTCTGCGCACGCCCTATGTTTTGAATCCATAATAAATAAGCACTTGAATGCAGGGCCAACCACGTGGTATCATTGCGTAAGCAGGCAACCAATGATCAAATATAATCTGCATAGGTACTCAGATAATCTTAAAGGTTAGTCTACAGGTCAACGAATTCGCGAATTTTTCCGGTCTCTGGATATAGCATGCTCGCCATTTTCCTGACAAGGCAATGCTTTTTATCCCTTCATCTTGTTATACGTCTGCGTATGATTCAATGTGCCAGCTCAAGCATGGCATACAAGCAATATATTAAATATATATTTTTTAAATTACATAATCGGGGAAACTAATATAAAAATACACACGTACTGCACATTTATTTTCGTCGAGAGACAACTGTTCTGTACATTTTACTAACTTCTTGTTAGCTCGTGCACTCGATGACGTCTAACGTTACTAAATACATTCGGCACAAAACTATTCGGGCGATGGGACTCAAACGATGACGGTGAGACGGTGCCCACGTCTCGGTTCGGCTTGGACACGGTATGTCATCAGTATTACCGAGACATTATGCTTTGGTCGGGTGGCAGCCCTGACCTGTTAGTGTGAGTGTTGGCCGCCAGGGCAACTGAGACGTCATCGGGTGCGATGCGCCGCGCCGGCAGTCAGTCACAGTAGTCAGCTGCGAGAATTGAACAGCAGTGTGTGCTGCCAGAGTTGGACGCCAAGAGTCAGCTGACGGAGTTGAACAGTGGTAGTCAGCTGTTAGCGTGGGACGGCCTTAGTTCACGAACATAAGTTGTGTGTGTGCCATCAGCTGGGTAGAGCGATGTTGCAAGTTTCACTACATGTTGTGATGTTCGAGTCAGGCCGGGCCCTTATATTGGTGTGCTACTACTGGGATTAGGGTTTACCGAAGAAACTGAGCCCCGAGTATCGTCGAGAATTGCACACAGGTTTATTAATACCCTTGTGTGTACCTTTTCAAGGAGAGAGGAGAACGAGCTCAGTTTGGAAGCCGCTCCAGGAACTTGTTACTGCTGGAAGAGTTATAACCTCGTCAGAAGGTAGCGTGATCGATACGGCAGACAGATACGAGACTACAGCAACGTATTTTCCGTGTGTGCGATCCAACAAGACGTAAGTGACGATTAACATTCTTAGTACGGGGCAGGATTTAGGAACTGTTAGTGGTAGCAGGTTTTAAAGGTATTATGTGTGTTGTAAAATTTGTATGCATATATGCAATTATATTAATTAGTTGGTATACAATTGTTGTGTATTTTAATTATGGTAGCACGCTTCCATGGGAGTACACCTGGTAGGGCTGGAATGTCCTGTGAACTACTCGCAATAGTTAACGAGGGTGGGTGGATTGCTGCCCCCGTTACAACGGCAATGCAAAAAATTGCAAACAGAAAATAAAGGGCCTCTTTTTAACAACGTCCACCAAACAATTATCTTGAAACTAGTTAAAAAGATGTAACTAAAGATGGTAAGAAGAAACCACGAAATAAACTCAACAATATAAAGACATTTTCTTAATGCTGACACCAGTAGCAGACAAACCTTCCCACTGAAGAGCGCATTGGCTTCTGTCCACACTACTACGCAGATGAGATATTAGATGGCCACCTGGAATGAATGATATGCCAGACTTTGATTGCAGTGGATTCTTTCATTCTCTGGAGGCGAATATGGACTGTGAATACAGTGGAAGGTATGATGGACAATGACCGAGGGAACGAAATAAAAAGAAGTTCCATCTCGGGAAGAGAGAAAACCCATCAGGGAGAACATCTACGGCGCCGTTTCAAGTCGGTTAACAGTAACAGCGGGGGCACTCGGGAATAACTCGAGAGCCAGGTCCATTATATCAAGACATCAGCGGGCGGCGGGAGGGAGGCGACGAACTGCGGCGATCATCGGCGACGCCCACCTGCTGTCGGCGGGCCACGTCTCGAAGGCCGCCGGCCACGGATTAATTGCATACGGCAGCAAGGACAGTCGTGCGTTATACGCGCAGGAGTTGCCACTTATTACAGTGAGACACCCCACGTCACTTGCTTCGTTCACACGTCTGGAAGATCTTCAGATGAACTTCAGTGATTGTGCCACTAGCGCAAACATTAACACCATCCCAAACATAATTACTAGCATCCAGTGGCGGCCGGTCAATGTTTTGAGCTCAGTGCTCTGAATATAATGGTCCTCCCCCCCTCCCCCTCTAAATCGCTATACTTTCTTTTCCTACTAATAGTCATAATATTAACACAAAGACATAGAACTTTTGCTTTACATGTATTGAGAAATTGCACTGCGTTTCATGGAAACCAGTAATATTATACTAAGTTATGCGT